>APFE030242424.1:50850-63648 GCA_000404065.3 Pinus taeda
GTAAAGGAGGTTGCCCCCTCGAAGAGGCTGAATTCTAAGGCATTGATCTATCTTTTCTATCTTTTCTTGAGCTGGTTTCATAACATCCCACCTCCAGAGGGTTATTAATTACATATGCTTGTTGGCTTGGGTGGAACTCTGAAGGGACACAGTGTTGTCCGACATTGCATTTGTTTTTCTGGTCATTCATTAAGTTAATGCTAGTTTTTTCGGGTGGTTCTCTGTACAAATTATATTCTAGGTTCACCTACGATGTCTTCACTTCTAGCCTTTGTACAGTGGGTTGGGTCATGAGCATGGGAAAGTGGGAGAGGGGTGAAGAAAGGGGGCCCAACCTTGTCAGATATGGTGAAGTCTCAGCCCTGTGGTGGAGCCTCGAGTCGAGGCGAAAGAGGAAAAAGACACTAAGAAGACAAAGGAAAAGATGTAGATCCATATTCTGGTCGGACTAAGTGATGGAGGACCACTTGGCAGAGGATTGAGCGGCGGGAGACTACGAAGCAGGTGACTGTGCGGGAGGTGACTGCATGGCAGGGGATGATGCAAAGGGGGACTACGCGACAGATGGGTCGAAAAACAAATTTAGAGACTCTTATGGACACGGTCAAGGCTTACTGCGAAGGGACCTCAGCGCAAGTGAAACAATTGATTGTGAACTGGGAGGCATTGTTCACTTCGCAAGCTGAGCCTGAACCACCAATTAAAGACTGGGGGAACTAATCATGAACCCTGGGTACATGCGTGACCGTCTCACCTTGTTCAGATAGTCCATTCATCTTTATTGGATAATGATATGCATAGTGTCCAAAGCAATGGTTGCGACCACCAACACAGTGACGCACAATGAGGTCGAGTCGAGTCTACAAGGCATTCAAAATGAGCTCCAGCTTATCCAACGTCAGTTGTAGAATCAAAACACATGTCTAGGCCGCATCGAGAAGCATATCTCATATGTTCCGCAATCTAAATTACCAAGATCAAGTGTGTAATATTCCTAATTAGCCATGGTTAATTGGAATATTCGATTTTGCCGAATTTTTGCCTTCTATAGTTATTTATAAATAAAAAAGTGAGGACGGGGGACATAACTCACTTTAAGAATAAAAAGTAACTTCCTAGTAGACAACGTTGTGACTTAAGGAGGAGTCAAGGGGGCCAAAGGGGGACGCAGAAATGGGGCCCATGCAAACGCATTGCAAGAGGGGAATCACGCAGGAGGAGGTGAGCCTAGGGATTATGAGAGGAAGAGACTATAAAATAGAGAGGAGCCCCTTTATTTTGGAACATTCTAGTTATGAGCATTTGTGATAGTCATTTCGACTTAGAGCACGTTGGCTGTTTAGCTAGTCTGCAGCACTGTTTAGTTCATTGAGTGTCTTCGTTCGGAGATCTCACCCTTAGCCCCGGGGGACTTCGAGTGCCTGCTCGGGCAAGGTATTTCCATTGGCATTCCTGCAGTAGTTTCATCAGCATTTCAACAGCAATTTCATCAGCATTTCAGCCACAGTTTCATCAGCGTCTTTGAGGAATTGCGTAGAACCCCAAGGAGGTGATTTTTCAGGGGTCGGCCATTTCAGAAAAGCTTTCTGGGTTTTTTCTGGTTTTTTGAGTAGAGTCTGATTCCAAAGTTTTAGCCTTTTTTGAGGAGGGGAGCAGCCCCAAATCCTCATTCGATTTCCAACATCAACAATAGCATGACAATTTTCCAGTAGCTGGGACGAAGATCAGTGTGAGGCCATTCCAGGAAAGCTTTCTGGGTTTTTCTAGGTTTCTTAAGTAGAACTCAAATCCAAAGTTTCAGCTTTTTCTGAGGAGGGGAGCAGCCCCAAATCATTATTTGTTTTCTAGCAGCAGCAGTAGCACAACAACAACATCCATGCAGAGAGGCCATTCTTGTCATTCTGAGAGTATTTCTTCACTTTCCTTGTGCAAGTCGAGGTGCCACCTGTCTAATCACCTCTTGTACTCACTTATTGCTCAGTATAATAAAATGGCTTAGCATTTCTCGTTGCATTTCTTGTGTATCTGCTTATATCTCCGATTTACATTATTATATGTTGTTCCATTGTTATTTTATCACTTCTGGGTTATTATATCATTTGCACATATTTGGTTAGAGTTTTTGTTGGGGTTTGAGGAATATTCTGGGTTAGGGATATTACAATGGACACAAAACAGGAGGAGCCTGTGGTGGACACAGAGCAGGAGGATTCGATGGCAGATGATGACGGGAAGAGATTTGCGGATATGCTCCTCAAATAAGTGCAGGATCTGTCGAGGCAGATTAAGGTGATGGGGCAGAGATTCACGACAGTAGAGGCCATACAGCGAGAGAGCCCATGAGTTTTGTCAGATCGATGAGGGATCAAGTGCATCCCATCACTTACCAGAGTAGCGTGATACTGCGCAGCAAGGGGACTCACATGCCCCTACACGCTCTACCATGCCCACCTTCTTAGGAGCAGACACGGGGGCCGCAACCCAGGAGGAGGCAAAGCCTGGGCATATGGGCGATTATTTTGCAGAGTACCAGGCCTATGGGCAGGAGTTCAGGGAAGCCCTCTCATTCAAAGATTTTGTTCAGCTCTAGCAAGATAGCAGACCCCGCCATCATCACAGAGGGTACCTGCATTACCATGATGGTGACACCCACCGTGCAGCGAGCAGATTCCACTTGCCTACGTTTGATGGCTCATCAAACAGTTCGGCAAAGTCTTGGGTGGAGAAGCTGGACATTAATTTCCAGCTTAACCAGATGTCAGAGGCAGAGGCCATCAAGGTGGCAACATTGCATTTGGATGGCGAGGCCCAGGATTGGTGGTTTCATGGGATGGTTACACTGGGGCACTCCACAGTGACGTCATATGCCAAGTTTACAAGGAGACTGATGGAGCGATTTGATCAGAGGGATCCATAGCAACATTTCGTTGAGCTGACAAGGCTCAAACAGACAGGGAGCCCAAAGACTTACATTGCAGATTTCTTTAGGGTCTCCATGATGGTGCCAGACCTATCCATGGCACGGAGGGTCTATTTGTATGTTGAGGGGTTAACAGAGCCACTTTGGGGTTTAGTCTGATCCACTAAACCAGCCACACTCCAGGATGCTATCAGCAGGACCCGGGACTTACAAGATGTCTTACCCAAGACCCGGACACCTTACCCCCAGAGACAGACTTTCCAGTCTAAGGGGAAGGATGTGAGGATTCATCCTCCAAAGGGGAATCCAGGACGAGTACAGCTTGACAACGATGCCAGGAGGGAGCTAAAGAAGAAGCAGTTGTGCTTCACCTGTCAAGAGCCATGGGCACCAGGACATAGATGTGCTGCTGGCAGAGCACATTTTATTGAGGTCTTCTCTAAGAGCAGTTGAGAAGAGGATGACGAGGAGGATGTGGAGGCAAGAGATAGGCATGCCATACAGGGACCTATGCCACCTCCACCACCACCAACAGGTGGTGAATCTTTTGCACCCATCGGAGGGGCCCTTGTAGCGTTGCGAGGAGTTCCCAAGTATCTGATGCTGCGCGTATGAGGCATAATACGTGGCTAGCGCGTATCAGTTTTGGTTGACAGTGGGGCAACCCACAACTTCATTGATGCACAGATGGTTGAGCAGAGAGGCATCTAGACAGAGAGCTTCGATGGATTTTCAGTATTGGTCCCAGGAGATCAGACCATGACATGTGCTCATTATGTTCCAGAGCTTTCAGTGACGATGGGCATCTACACATGGACTGACCACTTTTTTGTGGTTGATATTTCAGACACCAACATGATACTGGGTGTTTAGTGGCTTATTACTCTAGGGAAGGTCACGACGGATTGGAAGACCCTAGAGATGGAGTGGGATGATGAGAAGATAGAGAGGCATGAGAAGATACGAGGACAACACACATATCCGCCTCAAACTGTGTCGGCTCATCGGATGGAGGCAGTCTTCCGGAAGGGAGACATAGAGTGGGCAGTGGAGCTGCGTGCATCAAAGGCAGGGACTACAAGGCAGATAGTACATCCAAAGATCCAATCCATCCTTGATCTATATGCCATAGTGTTTGGAGAGATTCCACTAGGACAGCCACTGGATCGGGGGTTTAAGCACAATATCAAGCTTGAGCAGGGCATCCAGGCAGTGATCACCACCCCTTATAGGCACGCCAAGGCCTATCGGGACGAGATCGCCTGAGCTATCCAAGAGTTGTTGGCTCTTGGGCACATTCGACCGAGCACGAGTCCTTTTGCTTCTTCTGTGGTGTTGGTGAAGAAGAAGGACGGTACATTGAGGAGGTGCATTGACTACAGGGCCCTGAACAAGAAGACCCTAAAGAACAAGTACCCTATACCGAGGATCGATGAGTTGATGGACGAGTTGAGGGGAGCACGATTCTTCTCAAAGATTGATTTGAGATCTGGGTACCATCAGATTCGCGTGAGGGAGCAGGATATTCCCAAGACCGCCTTCAGGTGTCACTATGGGCACTTTTAGTTCTTGGTGATGCCTTTTGGGCTAACCAACGTCCCAGCTACATTTCAGTATTGCATGAATCATATCTTCCGTAGTCATTTGAGGAAGTTTGTGTTGGTATTCTTCGATGATATTCTCATTTACAGCAGGACTTGGGAGGAGCATCTCCAGCACATTGAGACAGTACTGCGCATCTTACAGGGGCAGCAGTTCTATGCCAAACTCTCCAAGTGTGAGTTTGGGTTGATAGAGATGTTGTATCTGGGACACATCATAGGGGTGGATGGAGTGAGGGTCCACGAGGAGAAGATCAAGGCCATCAGGGAATGGCTGGAGCTGAGAAACGTGATGGAACTTCGAGGATTCATTGGAATTTGCACTTATTATTGAAATTTCGTCAAAGGTTTCTCACAGCTTGCTGCACTCCTGATAGATTTGACGAAGAAGGGGGAATTTAGTTGGTTAGATACAGCACAACGAGCCTTTGACGGGCTCAAGGAGGTTATGAGCAGCTGCCCAGTGCTTGCATTGCCAGATTTTACGCATCCATTTGTCTTGGAGTGTGATGCATTTGGAGAGGGGATCGGCACAATATTGATGCAGGGAGGTCACCCGATAGCATTTGAGAGCCGGAAGGTCCTTCCGCACGAGAGATTGTATTCCATCTACGACAAGAAGATGCTGGCCATCATGCATGCATTGGCTAAGTACTGGTAGTATTTGGTAGGCAACAAGTTCAGGGTGAGGACTAATCACAACAGCCTCAAGTTCTTTTTGGAGTAGAAGCAACTATAGGAAAGGCATCAGAAGTGGATCAGTAAGATCCAAGCATATGACTTTGACATTAAGTATGTCAAATGTAGGAACAACGTGGTAGTAGGTCCCCTTTCACGTAGACCAGCCACGTTGTCTCTTATGAGCTTGGATACAGATTGGAGGGCTCGACTCTTAGTAGAGTACTCCAAGGACAGGTTTTCATGTGAGGTTCTGGATGGGCAAGTGGTAGATGATAGATACAGGGTGGTCGATGAGATCATCTACTACAGGGACCAGATCTTCTTGACTGAGGGGTCTCAGCTCAAGAAGAAGATACTCTAGGCATCACATGATTCCCCATTGGCAGGACATCAGGGTTTTACCAAAACCTACAAGGCCATTAGGGAGAGTTTCTCATGGAAGGGCCTCAAGGAGGACGTACTCCAACACATCCGGGAGTGCGATGTTTGCTAGAGGAACAAGGGAGAAATGAGCATCCCGTAGGATTATTGCAGCCTCTTCCCATTCCGAAGAGGAAATGGGAGAGTGTTTCGATGGATTTCATCACAGGGTTGCCCATGGTGTAGGGAAAGGATTGCATCTTTGTCGTCGTTGATCGACTAACGAAGTACACACATTTCTTTTCCATATCCACACACTATACAACATCACAGGTGGCTGAGCTGTTCTTCAGGGAGATCTTCAAGCTACATGGTCTTCCTAAGACCATCGTCAGTGACAGGGACAGTCGTTTCATGGGCAGGTTTTGGCAGGAGCTTTTTCGATTGGTGGGGACGGAGTTGACACCGAGTACCAGTTATCACCCACAGACGGATGGGTAGACAGAGATAGTTAACAAGTGGCTAGAGGGATACTTGCGTAACTATGTCAGTGGTAGCAGCGCTGCATAGTTGAGGTGGCTGCATCTAGGGGAGTACTGCTATAATACTTCACATCACATGTCCATTGGTATGTCACCATACTATGCTTTATATGGGTATCATCCTTTATCTTTTGCTGACATGATGTTTGGTGATAGCAAGGCTTCGAGAGCCAAGATATGGATCCAAGAGAGTCAGGATATTCTCCAAGCTCTTAAGGATAACATGGCTACAACACAGAACCAGCAGAAGCTGTATGCCGACAGGGGTCGAGTGGAGAGATAGTTCGAGGTAGGGGACATGGTTTACCTACGGTTACAGCCATACCGACAGTCATCACTAAAGCAAAAGGGGGTTGAGAAGCTTAAGCCCCGCTTTTATGGGCCGTACAGGGTGATACGCAGGGTTGGACAGGTTGCATATGAGTTGGAGCTGCCCCAAGGCAGCAAGATTCATAATGTTTTCCATGTATCATGCCTGAAAAAGGCATTGGGGCAGCAAGTGACAGTGACAGATGAGCTACCACCCATGGATGATGAGGGGCATTTGGTATTGTGGTCGGAGGCTATCATTGATACCAAGGAAAGGCAGCTGCGAAGCAGGACGGTCCGGGAATTCTCGGTGAGGTGGAAGAATTTTCCGGACGAGGATGCTACATGGGAGAGTGAGAAGATCTTGCAGCATCCATTACTTCAGTTGCTTGAGGACAAGCAACATTTTGCCAGGGGAGACTGTAATATTCCTAATTAGCCATGGCTAATTGGAATATTCGATTTTGCCCAATTGTTGCCTTCTATAGTTATTTATAAATAAAAAAGTGAGGACGGGGGACATAACTCACTTTAAGAATAAAAAGTCACTTCCTAGTAGCACAACGTTGTGACTTAAGGAGGAGCCAAGGGGGCCAAAGGGGGACGCAGAAATGGGACCCATGCAAACACATGGCAAGAGGGGAATCACGCAGGAGGAGGTGAGCCTAGGGATTGTAAGAGGTAGAGGCTATAAAATAGAGAGGAGCCCCCTCATTTTGGATCATTCTGGTTATGAGCATTTGTGATAGTCATTTCGACTTAGAGCACGCTGGCTGTTTAGCTAGTCTGCAACACTGTTTAGTGCATTGAGTGTCTCTGTTCGGAGATCTCACCCTTAGCCCCGGGGGACTTCGAGTGCCTGCTCAGGCAAGGTATTTCCATTGGCATTCCAACAGTAGTTTCATCAGCATTTCAGTAGCAGTTTCATTAGCATTTGAGTAGCAGTTTCATCAGCGTCTTTGAGGAACTGTGCAGAGCCCCAAGGGGGTACTTTCGGGGGTCGGCCATTTCAGAAAAGCTTTCTGGGTTTTTTGAGTAGAGTCTGATTTCAGAGTTTTAGCCTTTTTTGAGGAGGGGAGCAACCCCAAATCCTCATTTGATTTTCAGTAGCAGCAATAGCACGACAATTTTCCAGCAACTGGGACGCAGATCAGTGTGAGGCCATTCCAGTAAAACTTTCTGGGTTTCTTGAGTAGAGCCTGAATCCAGAGTTTAAGATTTTTACGAGGATGGGAGCAACCCAAATCATCATTTGTTTTCTAGCAGCAACAGCAGCACAACAACAACATCCATGCAGAGAGGCCATTCTTGTCATTCTGAGAGTATTTCTTCACTTACCTTGTGCAAGTCGAGGTGCCATCTGTCTAATCACCTCTTGTATTTATCTATTGCTCAGTATAATAAAATGGCTTAGCATTTCTCGCTGCATTTCTTGTGTATCAGCTTATATTTCCGGTTTACATTATTATATGTTGTTCCACTGTTATTTTATCACTTCTGGGTTATTATATCATTTGCATATATTTGGTTGGAGTTTTTGCTGGGGTTTGAGGAATATTCTGGGTTAGGGATATTACAAAGTGTTAAAGATCCTACTCTGGTGGAATCGTAGGATGATGAATGGGTTGAAGCTATGACTGTTAATTTTGGCTTATTTTTTGTTGTTTATGTCAAGTAGAATTTATGTTTTGAGTCTGATGTTTATTAGTTGGTTTCTAGACTATCAGGCTTATAAGGCTTGGGTAAAAAGACTCAAACTATTTATGTTTTGGATGGCTTATGATGCGTTTCAGTGGCCAACAGACCTGGTTTCCTGCTCGACAGGTTGAGGCCACCAGACGACCCATATATTTGTAACCTGCATGTTTATATATGAATGAATGAAAGGTACTGCTAAGCTTACAAAAAAAAGGTAGGAAAGATCAAAGCATAAAAACCCTAAAATCTAGTGCTGAGAATTCTCTTGCCTCTTGTGGGTCTAATGATGGGGCAATTTCTCTCAAATATTGAAAATGTTTTGTTTTTACATCATCCTATGCAAGCAATTTGTAAGAATCTACAAATGTTCTCAAGAAGCAATAGGTGCAACCTTTAGAATGTCTACTATTGGATCTTTGCCCCCCTTCTTTTTTTGGCTGGAGGAAGGTTTTTAACTCCTTTTTCTTTAGATTTATGGAATAAATTTTCTTTGTAATAGTCACTTCAAAGTACTTGCTAAATGTTCCGGTACAGAGTTTTATTAATACAAATTCTCATTACTATAAAAAATAAATATTCATATTCAATAAGTATTTGTATTGGGTAATATTATGGAGAGTACAAGATTGGATAATAGGGTACATTAAATAATAATGTTGTTTCTTAATCTCCATCCCAATAATTTAGTTATTCAATTATTAATGATGGAATTAGAGAAGTGTGTAAAGTTAGTGAATAAGAAATATATGTACAATTGATGGATGGTGATTGCTATTGGTATTCATTGTTCACTACTATTGTGGATGTGCTAGTACTAAACCATGATCACAATATATGTTGTTTTTGTTATGGATAATATTTAGGTTGAAATGTCTTCTTGTTTTGGAAATCTTAAAGTGTTTCTATTCATTAAGAGTTTATCTTCTTGGATATAAGGAAACAAATTAATTGTCCAAGATCCAAAAGTTACTAGTAGGATCACAAGTTTATATCTTTGGAGTCCATTATGTTAGGCAGAATGGTGGACATCCCATACGAGAAGATGTTTGCAAGCTAGTATAGGGGCTCAACCAAGGTTTGAAACTATGTATGTTTGTTTAATGAGGCTTGTGGGTGATCACACTAGGTTCGGATCAAGAGTATAGTGGCAGTCCCATAGGTCTCCTCCATGACAGAGAGTAAGTTTACCAATTCGCCTAATAAAAAAACTCCCACCTTCATAGACTACCAATAAATGATTATAAATGACATAATTTTACATAAATAACAATGATCATCAAGCGTAAATGTTTAACATTTAACATTTAACAAATTGTATGGTGTGGATGTTGGAGTGTAAACATTTAAATCTTGACTCAATAAATAATAAAAAGTCAAAAGTATTAAAAATAATAAAATTCAATTTTTATATTATAATTATGTTTTGCAGTGCAACTTAGCCCCTCCAACTCAAGTTAGGAATTATGCTTTGGGAAAATTTGCATTAATAATTATAAGCTAGATTGGTCAATGCTAAATAAAAAATGGTTGATAGACAATTCATCTTATAGTCTTTCTTTAAGAGTAACAAATAAATTGTGACGTGAAGTGGATAAGTAAATCTCTTGCTCATTCCAAAGAACTTCCATAAATTTTGGTGGGTTGTAACCACTAGTAATTCTACACATTTACAATTTTACTCCTACATAAGTGCTAAAGAAAAACTAAATAATGGTGGGAAGTAACCCCTCTAAGTGTATTTTTTTTACATCTTCTTCCTATCCATTTTTTATGCAAATATTTGCTTAAATTATGGTTGGAAGTAATTGATGATAGATATGTTATTTTCTTGAGTATAAGTTATTTTCAAGTATTTTAGTTTTGGATGGTTTTCCTCCAAAGCTTTGGAATAAAAAATCATTACAACAATATCCATAAATTATGGCATAAAATATGTAAGGAAAATTATTATCCACGTGGCATTATATTGTGCAAAGGCTGCAGTAAGACCTTCAATTTATGGTCCAATCAAATGTTTGGAAATATTATTTTTTAATAATGTTGAGAAATAAATATTTATTTTTCAAAGTTAAACATTATATTTTGCATTGGTCGATGCTAGATTTTGTTACAATAGCATGGGCCAATACCATGGATTATCAATACCACATGCCAAAAAAACATAACTCAGTTCACAATAAAAAATTAAAATATGGAATATTTTAGACATTGCATATGGCATTGATTAAAAATTAAAATATGAAATATTTTAGACATTACATATAACATTGATTACATAGAGTGAAAATTTTACAACATATGGATGGAGTGGGGAGAGAGAGCATGGAGAGATGGGGGAGGGGGGAGAAAGTGAAACAGAAGAAGATAATGAGAGAGCTAGAGGATGGAGAGAGAGAGAGAGAGAGAGAGAGAGAGAGTAATGGGGATGAGAGAGAGATAGAGGAGGGGAGGGAGAGGGGAGAGAGAAATGGAGTTGGAGGGTGAGAGAGGGAGGGAAGAACAAAGACATAGAGGGGGCTGGAAGAGAAAAAAAAGAAGATAATGAAAGAGCTAGAGGATGGAGAGAGAAAGAGAGAGAGAGAGAGAGTGCGAGAGAGAGAGAGTGCGAGAGAGAGTGAGTGATGGGGATGAGAGAGAGAGAGAAGAGGGGAGGGAGAGGGGAGAGAGAGATGGAGTTGGAGGGTGAGAGAGGGAGGGAAGAACAAAGACATAGAGAGATAGAGGTAGAGAGAAAGGGAATGACAAGGGAGAGATGGAGAAATAGGGAGAGAGGATAGGAGGGAAGACAAAGATAAGGAGAGGAGAGAGAGAGAGAGAGGGAGACATAGAGATGGAGGGGGAAGGGACGAGAAGAGAGAGAAAGAGGGATGGAGAGATATAGTGATAGAGTTGAAGGGTAGAGAGAGAGAGAGACGGGGGAAGAGACAAAGGGAGGTGGGAGAGAAAGGGAGAGAGGGAAAGGAAGAGAGAGAGGACTTGAGAGAGAGAGAAGGAGAGAGGGAGGGAAAGAGAGATGCAGTTGGAGGGGGAGATAAAATGAGAGGGAGGAACAAAGACATAGAAAGATAAAGGTGGAGAGAGAGGGAGTGATAAGTGAGAGATGGAGAAAGAGTGAGTAAGAGAGGAGAGGAGAGAAAAGAGAGAGAAGAATATGAGAGAGGGAGGGAGAAAGGTAGACTCAAAGATGGAGGGGGGGGAGAAGGGAGAGAGAAAGAAGATGGGGGGGGGGGGGGTGTTTTGATAGAGTTGGGGGAAGAGGAGAGAGATGTATGAGAAATAGAGAGGGAGGGAGGTGGGAGAGAAAGGGGGGGAGAGGAAGTAAAAGATAGAGGATTCAAGAGAGAGGAGAGATGGAGGAAGATATAGATGGAGTTGTAGGGGAAGAGAGAGGGAGGGAAAAAGAAATACATAAGTAAAGGTGGAGAGAGAGGGAGGGAAAAAGAAATACATAAGGAAAGGTGGAGAGAGAGAGGGTGACAAGGGAGAGATGGAGAGAGGGTGAGGGAGAGATTAGAGTGGGGGAGGGAGAGAGAGAGAGAGAGAGAGAGAGATGGATCCAACCTAGATATGGTTTGTGTGTATATAAAAACCAGCTTAGATCCATCTTAACCCCTGATCTATCAAGCATTGAGAGGGATCAAATGTCTTTTCACTTTAAAAGAGGTTTATATCTCAAGAGATTTGATCCCTCTCGACACTTGATAGATTTGGGGTTAAGATTGATCTAAGTTGATATTAAAAAAATGCACTAAGTGATAATTACATTACATATTAACAAACATTTAAGTTAGGGTAAGTTTACCACTTAAAAAAAAAAGTGAAAAAAGAAAAAGAAAAAGAAAAAGAAAAAGGAAAAATAGATCATAAATTCTCTACCCAATAATTTATTGGTGCACTCTAACTAATGAACGAAATGGCTTTTTTGGTTGGAACATGGCAATACAATATTGAGCAAGATTATGATTTCTTATTGTTTAAAATGGACTTTTGAATGCATAAATGGATTCAACACCTTAAAAATCCTGGAGGAACTCGGACTTTGCAGATTAAATAATTTAATTTTATGATGATTAAAATCTATATGGATTTTAGGCAAAATTGACCAAAAAGAATTCTTAGAAAAGGTCATTTCATCTTTCTTTTTTTCCGTGGAAAAGGCGTAATTTTCATTAATACGATAGGAAAATTACATGTTGTATAAAACTGCATGTATGAGATGCTATCTTTGAGGAGCAGATCAAATAGTATATATAATCTTTACAAAAACCTTCATGATGTAGCTGATAATAAACTTCAAAGAAGTCCAGATAACATCAGAAATAGGATAAAAACTGAGTTCGGTCCCAAAATAAACAACTGTGAATAGAAGAAAGTTTATATACATAGAACCAAAAAAGGAAAAATAGAATGATCAAGAGATCACTCAGTGATGAGTCCATTCATGTCCATGAATGTGTAGGTTTAACCCCATACATGAATTACCTACATACAAATTCTAAAACACAGAAAAGAAACAATGCGAGAGCATAACACATAAAATACATATACACAGAGATTTTCCCCTGGATCCCAAAACCGGGACTACAGCTTGATTTTTCATTATGTTCCTTTCAATGTTACAATGCATATTTATACATGTTGAAGCATCCAATACCATGGACCGAAAACCATCGCGTCCAAAACCATG
>APFE030242426.1:0-14885 GCA_000404065.3 Pinus taeda
AATCATGCACAAAACCATAGGTGGGTCCGCCCAACCTAACGTAGGGTCCAAAACCAAAATTTTTCGGGGCGCTGCCCCGAACCCCATAAAGAGGGGTTACGGGTACCCCTCAAACCCCCTGTTAACTATGTGGAAAGAATATAACACAACCCAACATTATCAATTGTAAATTATTCATACTATAGTAATAATTATATCCCTAAGGAGATGTGGGGAGATGTTGTAATAGCATGTTACATTAAATGTAGTATTGTGTGTTATATTTCATGTTGGAGACAGGTATAACAAGTGCTACATAGTAGCTAGTCCCTGCAGCTTAGTTTAAATATAGCTTTCTTATGGTTGTAGAATTTAAAATCCTTACTCATTTCCCTAACCTTGATATCCCTTACTTCATATATGGTTACATATGATTGCTAGGGTATTCTAGCCAACAATTAGTATTAAAGTGTGAAAGAGATCAAACTTGTTGTTGGCTTCTCTGGAAGTAGTGTCACATTACTAAATTGTTTTGAAAGGGATTTGAGTGTAGATCTATAGATGCCATATCTCTGAATACAAATAGAAAAGGGTTCAATTGAAGAAATGTGTGGTCTCACTAAGGCCTACTTTTGTAAATCAAAGTCACTTTGATTGTGGTCCTAGCCTGGATATGAATTGATAGATTGCAATCTAAATTCACAACTTGAGATTACCAAATTCCACAAGTCATGAGCATAATCTATTCACATTAGATTGTGAATTGAAAGCTCGATTATGCTGGATGGAGTATGAGATATGGAAGTATCTATGTGGCTACAAATTAATTAAATCACCTTGAGTTTGTATATCAACTATAACAACACAGACGACGTTTTTCAATTGAAGCATCCATTCTAGCTGTTGGGATTTAAGAAATAAATTGTAACACAAAGTTCATTTCAAGTTGGATTTTTTATTGTCACATGATAATTTATAGCTAGTGAAGAAATAATATAGGATTGAAAAGAACAACAAAAAAGCACCCAGACCATTGCGATATTGAATCTCGTACACATAATTGCATGGGAATAACCTCAATTTTCGATGGCAGGAAGAAGTCGATAAAAAATGAAAAATGTTGTTTTATGTATAGTCATATGACCTTTGATTTGATATATGTGGATAAGGTGTAAGTGTGATTACTAAATACAATTTATATTGCTTGTTTGGGCAAAGATCATGGAAATAAATAAAATTTTGTTACTATGCAAGTTCAAGCTGCTGTGTAGTGAGCAACCTTAGAAATTGTGGTTAGAGGACATCGATGACATGACTATCAACATGATGATGAGGATAGGTTGTTGGCTTATCAGATCTATTGTGGTATATTAAGTTGAGTTTTATCTAGACTATGATGATCACTTAGTAGTGTGATTAGTGGTAATATTACATTGACTTTGGTTTACTTTGTTATGGTTTCGAAACCATTTAAAATGGTGTTGCTATTATCTTTGTCGAATATCAAGCAAGTCACAAGAATAATAATGTTGTTGTTGTAAACGACCCTAAGGCGGAGCAAAATATTTTCATGACCACCAAAGAGCTTGATACTGATATATCAAGCTAGAAGGTTGCAAATGAGACTCCAATTTTTATTTGTAGTGTTGACTAGTAGTCTTGTAATGAGTTTGACTAGTCTTCCATCTAATGACTGAAATAGTGAGTTGAAGAGTTTTTATTTCCGTTATTTCTGGACTTGCATGAAAAATATTTGTTATGGAGCATGATGGAGGAAGAGAAATTGGGATGTGCTTTGTGGAATGGGTAGAATTGAAAATAATGGTGTAGAGGGTATTTAGGTTTTCAAAGGCACATAATGCAAATAAAGGCCTGTCAATAATGGTAGATCAACTATAATTTGGAGAATAGGGTACAATTGACATCGAATTACAATAAGGATTGTTATCCGGAGAGTACAAATGTCACAATGCAGTGTAATGTGAATTAAAGGAATGAACTCGACGACATATTTTCAAAGCTAAAGAGAATGGCTTGGAATTCTTCTTACATAATTCAAGGTCGTGGAGAAATGGTGAAGATTTGGATTGTCCCCGGCCTTAAGCGTCACCTATGCATGGGTAATGGGTCATCCCATCGATAGAGCTATGCAACCCACCAATGCCCTGCCTGCTACCTCTACAATCTAAAACATCTTCGTTTCTCATTGATTGTCTGTTATCGATCCTCAATGGGAATTGAACTCTTCACCGCACTACTTTGAAGTCTATTTTAATGTGTACGATCCAACGTTTACCTCAACATACTTCCAAATCAAATAAAAACCAAATTGATCTTCCCCTTCTAGTGCATTCCTTTAACAGATTATTTTCACTCTCAATTTACAAAATAATAAATTTGGTAAGAGTTAAAATTAAAAAGGCAATCTCAGACGAAATTTGAGTTTAGCCTGTCAAAGTAATGTAAGTTGGCCTCAGATTTCATCGACATGGCTGGCAGTCTATTTGTGATTAACGAAATGACAAATATTTTCCTTAATATTATTTCCCACTATGCCACATTTAGGTTATTTGACACTATTTATCATATACTTGGACTGCAATCGTACCTTGCTACAGGGCAGGGCCACCAATTGATGATGGGATCTTTGTACCTTTTGCTCTTTAATCCATACAATGAGAAATAACACGTTCAATCTCATAACCAATTAAGTAAAGTAGAAAAATGAATTAAAATATTGAAGAAAAAAAACTGAATTTCAATATGCAAAGTTAAACTATGGAAACTTTACAAAAAAATTCAATCAACCCTTAATTAATATGGGCTTAACTAAAAACCCAATGCAATATCCTACTTCCTAAAGCAGGTATAATAATAACAAGTGTTGCATGGCAGCTTAGTACTTGCCAATAAGTTAGAAAAACATAACAAATAACAAATTGAAAATATATTTTACTTTTTGGTAATTAATGCAAAAGAGGATATTACTCTTTATCTTAAAAGCTAATTCATATGAATAGTTATCAATTGTAAATTAGTTGTTCACACACACACACACACACACACACACACACACACTATATATATATATATATATATATATATATATATATATATATATAAAAGAACATGTAGCTTTGTATTAATTAAACTAGAATCGCGCCAAGTCGAGCCTTTACATTCAAATATTGCAACTTTTTGGGACTGTTCCAAAATTGCTAAAAATGTATCCTATAGCTACCTTGCATATTATGGATTATGATACTACTCTGTATTTATCTTATAAATTCTCCAAAAGACTCCACAAATTTCTACAAAATAGCAAAACATTTACATAAAAAATAACCATATAAAATGCTACCCGTTGCTCGCCATCTCCTAGCGAATACTTCCTTCCTATGTTGCTTGTTCATTGGCCTCCTTGAAGGGAGGACTCACTTCCGCTCCTTTTATTTCATCCACTTGCATGGAAAATTGTTCACCACATGGAGATGCAGCAACGAGTTGTTTCCACCATGACTTCCATAATATTGACTTTAAGATTCAAATTATTCAATTTGGTTGCCAAATTGTCAACTAAAAACTAAAGTCAATCTACATCCTCTCGAATTCCTATTAGTAGATTAGACACCACTCTGAAATGAGAACGAGCCTCCTAAATAATTTTTCCCCCAATCTTAGCTATCAGAGTCGATATCTCCTCCTTAATTAAAGCCATGTGTTCCTCAGAAAGAGAATTGTTACCATTTATGTTGGTTGATGCCATTTTGTAGACTATTCGACCCTGAATTCATATCACTTGCATTCTCAAAATTTGTGTAAGGCCCTTAGTGTACTTATCTTGGTCCTTATCACCTATTGTATACATCTGCATTGAATGTGAACATCTCATCTTTGATCATACTCGGATCAAAGCTCCATTCCCACTGTCGCCATTCCTCCCTTGAACATGCTTGATATTGATTACTTCATCTCGAGAAGAGTATTGACCTATCTTCCTTTGAAGTGAAGGTTAAATGTGTCACAATCGGGCTCCACTTTTCATAATCATGGCATCGATCCCCTATCGTTTCCATTTGGTGATCTTCATATGACATTCATTCCACTTATATTGCCACTCAAGGCAGTCCTGCCATGCATTATATTTAATAAGAACCATTACTAGTCTGTCAGGCACTAATTCCAGATCTTTCGAAACCTTAAGAGGCCCCAATCAATGGTTTATTGTTCTCATGGAATATGATATAAGAGTAGCTCCCCTTTATCCATACTCATCATCCCTTGTGCTAAATTAGCATCTCTATTTTCTTGTTCATTAGCAGTCTGATTGTTTTCCCTCTTAACATGATATATGTCGATAATATCAATTCTTTTCAAGAGCATCCTTATACGGTGGAATATAGGAGGTAGATATACTTCCTTTTGATGTTTAATTTTGTGACATTTTTGAATGACAATCATTGAGTCTCCAATCAGAGTTATGTGACAAATTCCCCTTAAGGAGGCTATCTTCAATCCTTGCCAAAGGGCTAAGGCCTTGGCTTGGTTGTTCAATGTGATTCCTAACCCCCATGTGAATTTCATCTCTATTTCTCCATCAGGGCGATACAAAACCACTCTCGCTCCTGCCTCCCCCATATTATCCACCCCCCCCCCCCCCCCCCCCCCCCCCCCCCCCCCCCCCCCCCCCCCCCCCCCCTTTATATATTAGTGAGGATCCATACTATATATGATATTGGTTATTAATATTGGCTCAAACTAGTATGTATATTATATATATATACTAGATATATATTTATTTATTTTTATTATTTATTCCTAACAAAGCATAGGAGATTTAATATTTCTTAAAACCGTTCAATTTCTATATGAATAGTTTATCAAGTTGCTGAAATTAGTAGTTACACCCATTAGTAAATATCTAAATCTATTTCATTATTATTCTATTATATAGAATAACTTAGATTTGTGTATTTCCAGTCATTATTCTCCATATATCAATTTGCGATCTTCATACCATTATATTAGCTTATTAATTATTGTGCAAGTAGTTAATACTATATTATATTATTCTATATATATTGTCGGTAAATAGGGTAGACTATATATAGGGAGAGATTTAAAAAGTTTTTACTTTTCCTTTGTTTTTTCTATGTTTATGTTATTTTGCAATAAGAGTTCAAAAGTATTTTTACAATCAAATGATACAAAAATAAAATTTGAATGTATCACAAAAATAAAATAAAAATTATTTGTCTAATATTATATATTGGCAAAAATGTAAATATTTATAGTCAAAGTATAACTAATGCAAAGTTAATGACTAAAGTAATTGCTATAGGCTTGACCTTTAGGCATGGACTATTTATATTTTTGCATTATTTTTCTTTTTCACATAAACATTGGCCCTAAATTTTTTTATTATTATAAAAGTTACAAGCTATGTTGCATATTTTTCCATCATGTAATATGAGATTATTATGCCTTTTTTAAAATAATATTAATTAAAATGTCTCGAATTGGGAAATTGATGGGATAGATCGCAACAACAGAGTGGTCATTGAAAACATGCTTAGGGTGGTGGGTGAGAACTAGCAACAATGGTAATATTAAGCATGCACCACAATGTAATAATAAGGAAATGTGGGTTCTTTGTTCCATAATACTTGGTATTTATGACTCTAGTACTCTTTAGATATAGATCAAGTCACCATTTTGACACACTAGTGATGTATTCTTTCATCATGTGTGATATGTAAATTGTCGTGGATATTCCATTGGACAACTCCTCACAACAAATCAGATAATATTATATTTAGAATATGAGATTCTACACTATTACAATTTTATTTAATTTCTAGATCTGTAAAATTAACTCTAATTAGTGCATGCATGAAAAATAAATCAAGCAAAAAAGTAGAGAACGACCAAATAAAGCTCACACACACATAATACACAAGATATGCTCTCTGGGAAACCCCTTCGAGAGAAAAATCAGCTGGAAGGTGAGGCCGTTTCACGCTCTTTCTCTGTCTAGAAATATGGCTGCAGATACAAAGAAGTAATGCTTATGGCCCATGGGCTACTACAGTGCCTAGATCCTCTCTGTGTGCTCTACTTCTTATCTCTCATGGCTATCTTTGCTCAGATGTGGAAGAAAATGCTCTCGAAAGAATGGAATGCCTCTTCCTCCTGGTGGTCTGGTTATAACACAACCAGATAACCTACTAGTGGTTAAGTTTGACTACATCAACTCTTACCTAGAGTTACAAAATAGACTCTTCTAGAACCTTTTACATCACAAACACATGGCTAGCCCCTTGTCCAGGAATAATGGGGGCTGACGCGACCTCCTCCCAAACTATAGGTGTGAAAATAGGAAGGTCAACTTCTGAGTGGCATAACTTTTGCATACGGACTCTCATTGACACGATTCTTGCACTATCAGAAAGCTTTCTATGTGTAGAGTCGCATGAAAAGGTGTGGCTCTAAAACGGCAAAGTTTTACTCCCAAAAAACATCATTTGATGCCTCAAAACGCTCCCTAAAGGTTTCAGACCCAGTTTCGCCAAACTAGGTCCCGCCAGTAAAAACGGTCCCATGAGATGATTCCTCAATTTTTTCCAGTCCAACTGCATTGATGTGGATGAAAAACAATATAATGATCTAATTCAGATCACAACTCCCCATTTTGGGAGGCTTTTGGTCCCCAAATGCTTTTACTAAATGAGGTGAGGAAATATTTCCTCCACCTTCTCTCTTGTGTACCATTTAGCTTTGCCTGGAAGATGTTCCTTCAACCCAATTTGCCAAAGATCTTGTTTCCCTTGTCTTGTAGTTCTGGACCTCTTCTACAAAACTGTATCTTCTGTCAACTCTACCTGAGCATCTGGTGCCAAATCCTCCATAGAAGGTAGGACATGTTCCTCTTCCTGATCTCGCATGGATGGCTCATAGGGTTTCAAATTCTCTACATTTGCAATTGAGTAAATGTGCATATATGGTGGTAAATTGAGTCAATAGGCATTATCACTCACCTTTTCCAGTATCTCAAAGGGACCATACCTTAGAGCCTTGATTTTATTACCAGGCCCTTGCAACCTCTCCTTATTCAATTGTAGCCATACTATGTCTCCCACCTTGAATGATTTTTCTGTTCTATGTTGATCATGCCTGGCCTTATACTTCACCTACGACTTCTGTAGTGTTTCATGTACCTATAGATGGATCTGCCTGATCTTCTCTATAAATTTTCCAGCCCTAAAAGCATCTATTGTAAGGTCTTCCTTCACTCCTCCTTGCTGCCCATATGAAATATCCAAAACTGAAGGTGGAAAATATCTAAAACAAGTTTCAAATGGGGACTTTCCTGTAGAAGTACGGACTTCTTTATTATATCAATGTTGTATATATACCAAATTTTCATCCCAGGGCTTCAGATGCTTCTGGTCGTAACCCCTCAAAAGCTACACCAAAGTCTTGTTGACTACTTTTGTCTACACATCTATCTGTGGATGGAATGTTGTAGATATCTTCAACTTCGTGTCCATCTTCTCCCATAATGTAGTCCAAAATGCACTAAGAAATCTTGTATCCCTGTCTGAAATGATGTTCCTTGGTATCCCAAAGTGTACCCATACATGTCCAAAGAACAAGTTTGTTGCTTCTTGTCTGTTGATGGTCTTTTTACATGGTGCCACAACACACATCTTGTTGAACCTATCAACTACCACGAACAGGAAGTCACGTACCTTCTTGGTTGTCGGTAAACCTCCCACAAAGTCCATGGAAATTCTTTCCCAAGTACGAGTAGGTACAACTAAGGGATGATACAAACTTTGTTTTATGTTGCTAGGATTGCTCGTACAACAAAACATGCATCCTTTTATGAACCTAGCTACCTGCTCCTGCATCTTGGGCCAATACACATACCTCTACAAGTTAGCCACGGTATTCCCTACACCAAAGTGCCCTGCAACCTTGGAGGTGTGAGCCTCTCTAATCAGCTATAAACACTCACCTTTAGGAACACATAACTTATCTAGACTGTAGAATAATCCATCCTAGAGATGGTAGTCAATAGTGTTGTTGTCATTGTGCACTTGACTATGAATTTGCAACTGCTGATACATCTCCTTGAAGTCCTCATCTTCTGAATATGCCTATGTATGCATCATGGGTGAATGGATCCATGTGCATAAGAGTCCCCAAAGTTGTAATATTTGATGTGGGTGGCCTTGAAATCATATCGGCCAACTTGTTTGTGTTGCCCTTCTTATACTTGATCACCAAATGAAACTGAACCTCATCCACTTGTAGTGCATGGTCTATTGTAGCTTATTGTGGGCCTGCAAGTACTGTAACGACTAGTGATCTGTGTGGATTATTGTATCCTTTCCCATCATATAGTGCTTTCACTTCTTCACAACTTGCACCATGACATATAGCTCCTTATCGCAGGTAGGGTAGTTAATAATTGCCCCATGAAATACTTCGAAATGGTAGCAAACGAGCCTTCCTCCTTGCATCAAGACAACTCCCATAACATAGCCACTCACATCTATCTCCACTTTGAAGGTTTGTTGCAAGTTTGGTAATGCCAGAGCTGGTGCTTCACTGATCTTCTTCTTTAACTCATCGAAATCCTTATGCTACCCTTTTCCCCACTCGAAACTCTTGCCACTTAGTGTTATGACATGAAGCAGTGATGCTACTGTTGAAAATGAGGCTATGAATATCCTCAGGCACTGTGTTGCTCCAATGAAACTCCTAACCTTAGTAACATTAGTAGGCACCAGCCATTTCACGATGGTCTCCACCTTGGAAGGATCTATCTTCAATTCTCCTCCATTAATCACATATCCCAAATACACCAAGGATTGCTATGCAAACTCACACTTCTTGAGAATTGCTAGCATCTGCTGCTTCTTCAATGTTTCCATCACCTATGTCAAATGTGAAATATGCTCCTCCCAGGTAGCATTAGTAAATCATCCAAATAAACAATAACAAATGAAACTATAAAATAACCACTCATACAAACCTTGATTGGTTTGAAGGTGGTCTTCCATGTATCTTCTTCTTTGACTTGAACCTGGTGATATCCAGACTTCAAGTCTATCTTGGTGAAATACTTTTCTTGTTGCAACTGATCTAGCAAATCGTCTATCCTGGGTAGGGGGTATCTATTCTTGAGCATGATTTTATTCAACGCCCTATAATCTACACACATCCTCTAAGTCCCATCCTTCTTTGGCACAATGATGATGGGTGACCCACATGGTGATGTACTCGGTCGAATGACACCCTGTTCTAGCAGCCGTTACAACTGTTTCTTCACCTCACTTGCTTCTATAACAGACTTCCGGTACAACACAATATTTTGCAATGGGGAGTCTGGCAATAGCTGGATCTCATGCTCCATTTCTCTCTTAGGGGGTAACCCTTTAGGCTCTCAAAACATGTCCTTGTATGTCTATAACGACTCCTCCAATTGTTGTTTTTATTTCTTAATACACCCGTGTAGGGATGCCTTGCCTCTTATTGGCTCCTCTACATACTGGCTTTCTCTTAAAAACAATAAACCATACTTCTTGTTGGAATTGATCAATTTATTGGCCTGGTTAGCACTTACTAGTGAAATTTTTAACTTGCCTTTGTGTGAGTTAATGATGAACGATTTCCCATCCTTGATGAGTCAGTACTGGTTATCTCTCCTCATGAATATTGCATCACACATGTACATGTATGGACTTCCAAGCACAAATCCACATACATCAAGGGAAACAACATCCATATCTACTTCACCAATAAAATTAGCACCAATAGCAAATCTAATTTTTCATTGTTTTGTTACCTTCAGCTCTACATCCTTATGCACCCATCCCAGTGGATATGGGTTTGGATGATCATGAACTTCCAACCCCAACTTCTTGATCAGATCTGCTACAATGAGATTTGCTTGCTATCCTGAGTCAAATAGGGCACCAAACTTCATCTTCTTGACATGCATCTTTACATGGAAGAGTTTGGTCGTTTCTTTCTCTTCATGTTGTTGAAGGCTACTCAGATTCACCTCCTCCTGCATTGATGTAAATATGATCTTCTCATCCACGTCCGAGCTGCTTTCAAATTGGTTGCTTGAATCAGTGGCCATGAGATTCTTCTTCGTATTATCTTTCTTCTTGTTCTTTGGCTTTAGCTCTGGATGCAACTTCCAATACTTCTTCTCTATTTGGCCATCAATATTGCAGTGGTTGCTAGGATCTTTGCACTAGTGTGTTGTGGTTGCCATCTTTTTATCTTTTCCCCTTTTTTGCTTCTTCTTCCCATCCATAGAAGTGTCTTGTTGCTCATTTTGCTTTGATCCACTTGATTGCGCTCTTTTCAAGTGTTATGCTTTTGACCTACGAGAAATTCCAAAATACCAAATATGCAAAGAAATACAACCGATAACACATAATAAAATGAGAAAAAAAACAAATATTTTATTATTCAGAGATGAAAGCAATGCTCACATGCCTCTTCGAGGGGGCAACCTCCAGGAGAGCAGAGCTCAATTACAAAATAAGACTCGATATTTCTCAATGGGGAGTCTCTAGCCTCTATATAGGATTCATACATACAATACCATGGGTCATTGCCATGGTTCTGTCAATACCATATATCTAATACCATGGCCCATTTGCAAGTAACTGTGGTCCCTTTCTTAAATACGGGTTAACCACTTACAATTACTAATACAGGCTTTATTGACTCTTTAACTAACTATGACTATGACTCGACCTTATTGGGTTTATTACATAAATGAACGGGTTAGGGATGGACCCTAACATGCCCTCCCCCATCAAAAGCAGACTTGTCCTCAAGGCTAAAACTGTGGAAACTACTGAAGAATAGTGGTGGTTCCCAGGCCGCATCTTCTGAAGAGGTGTCTTTCCACTTGACGAGGACTTCCTTGATCATGCGGCCGCGCAAATGTATTTCACGAATATCGAGGACCTGTTCAAGTTGGAGCTAGAGTGAACCTTCCTCATGCAATTTGGGTAGAATGGTTTGAATTCGGCAATTGTTCCCCACCACTTACTTGAGGCATGACACATGGAAGACTAGATGGATTTTTGAAGTTGGTGGCAAGGCCAGCTTGTAGGCTACTGCTCCAATGCGCTAAATTATTTGATAAGGTTCGTAGAATTTGGGAGCTAATTTTGGGCAACCCTTTTCTTTGAGGGATGTTTGCTCATATGGTTGCAATCGCAGGAATACTTGATCCCCTTCTTGAAATGTGCACTCTAAATGATGTTGGTATGCCTGTTGCTTCATTCGATTCTGAGCTTGATGGAGATTATCTTTGAGACATGCTATCATGGCAGCACGATTCTATAGGAGTTGATCAACTTCTTGCACCTTAGAGCATCCAAGGATATAAGAAATAGGTGAAGGTGGTAGTTGGCCATAAACTGCTTCATATGGAGTCATCTTGGTGGCTTCATGATAGTTAGTATTATACCACCATTCAGCTAAACGTAGCCATTGTACCCATTGATGCTGCTTTTCTGAAGTGAAACACCTTAGGTATGTCTCCAAACATTTGTTTACTGCTTCAGTTTGACCATCAGTTTGGGTATGATAGGCAGTACTTAGTAGGAGTTGGATGCCTTGTAGCTTGAAAATTTCTTGCCAAAATTTGCTAGTGAAAGTTGGGTCACGATCAGACACAATGTAAGTTAGCATGCCATGCAGTTTGAAGATCTGGTCCATGAAATCTTGAGCCGCCAAAGTGGGGGTAAATGGGTGGGGCAGAGCACAAGAATGAGTAGTTAGAAAGTTTTTCCACAACCACCATGATGGTTGATTTGTTGCCCAACTTTGGTAGATTAGTAATGAAATCCATAGAAACATCCGTCGAGACGGAGGCAGGGATTGGCAATGGTTGTAAGGTTCTTGGTGACTTATTTGTTTCTCCTCTGTGGCGTTGACACACATCACATTCAACCTCAAAAGTAAGAATGTCATTCTTCATGCCTGTCGAAAAGAAGGAACGTCAAGTGCAAGCATAAGTCTTTTGAAATTCTACATGCATGGTAGTGGGAGATGAGTGCAACTTTGCCAAAATGCGAGTTTTGAGGGTGGATGTTAGAGATATCACTACTCGATCCTTATAGCGAAGAATCTCATCCTTCTAAGAGTAGCCAATTGAGGAATTAGGATCTACTCTTAAGTTATTAATGAGTTGGGAGAGTGAGGGGCATGAAAACCATTCCTTGCAGGCTTCTTCAATCCAATTTGGTACAGGAAGAGAGATTGATAGTAGGGTGCTTTCATCCTCAATTGGCGCGATAAAACGTCTACTACTACATTGTCACGTACTTTCTTGTAAATTATCTCATAATCATATCCCAACATTTTGGCCAACCATTTGTTTCGTTGTGGCGATGATAGACGCTGCTCCAAAAAATATTTGAGGCTTTGATGGTCTATGCAAATTTGGAAACATCGTCCATAAGTATGGTCGCCAGGTATATACTGCATGTAAGATTGCCATCATCTCTTTCTCATAGGTAGATTGTCCCATATGTTTCCCACTCAGTTGTTAGCTAGTGAAAGCTCGACCTTCCTGCATTAATACAACATCAATACCAGTTACTGAAGCATCACATTCAATCACAAAAGATTTGGTGAAGTCAGGTAGAGCTAATACTAGAGTGGAACACATGGTCTGTTTGACAGCCACAAACACCTGTTGTGCTGCATCAGTGCAAAGGAATGAATTTTTCTTGAGAAGGTTAGTGAGGGGTCTAGCAATGCGACCATAATTGCAGACAAATTTGCGATAGTAGCCAGTGAGACCTAAGAATTCCCTTAGACTCTTCAAGGTTTTTGGTTGGGGCCAATCATGCATTGCCTGTATCTTTTTGGGATCAACCTTCACACCTTCATGACCCACAATGTGTCCCAAATACTCAACTTCTTCCATGCCAAAAGAGCACTTGGACAATTTGACAAATAATTTGTGATTTCGAAGTAGTTGCAAGATCAGGGCTACATGATGGAGATGTTTTTCCCAGGTTAGGCTGTAGATGGGAATGTCATCAAAGAACACGAGGGCAAATTTTCAAAGATATGGTTTTAGCAGGTGATTCATGATGCTTTGAAAAGTGGATGGAGCATTACAGAGACCAAATGGCATGAACAAGAATTCATAATGGCCATCATTGTAGGTTTTAACCCCGTATAGAAATTACCTGCATGCAAATTCTAAAAACACAGAAAATAAACAATGCGAGAGCATAACACATATACACAGAGATTTACTCCTGGATTCCAAGACCGAGACTACTATCTTGATTTTTCAATATGTTCCTTTCAATGTTACAATACATATTTATACATGCTAAAGCATCCAATACCATGGAACGATAACCATCGCATCCAAAACCATGGGCCGAAAACCATCGCATCCAAAACCATGTGCGAAAAATCATGCACAAAACCATAGGTAGGTCCGCCCAACCTAATATAGGGTCCAAAAACAAAATTTTCCAGGGCACTGCCCCAGACCCCAAAGAGTGGTGTTACCTGCACCCCTCAAACCCCCTGTGACCCCCCCCCGAAATCGGTGCAATGAAGGGGGTGCTCCACCTCCCTTCTAACCCCCGCGGTTAACTACGTGGGCTAGTCGTGGAAAGAATATAATACAACCCAACATTCTTCCACTTGTTGTTTTCTTTCCACAGGGGGCCACAAGAGAGCTTAGTCATTTATCCATCCCTGTAATGCCCATTGTTTCTCTACACCAAGAATAAATTGCTCAGAGCTCACAGATTTGTCAAATGCATCTGCAATATTCTTCAAAGTGTCCACCTTTACCAGCAACACCTTTTTGTCTTCTATCATATCCCTCACAAAGTGATACTGAACATCAATGTGCTCTGTCTTTGAATGATATGCAGGGTTCTTTGCCAAGAAAATTACACTTTGGTTTTCACAGCCTATCCTTATAGTTCCCTGTACTAACCCCATACTTGAACACAATCTCTGCAACCAAACTACTTCCTTGCTTGCATGAGTGGCTGCCATGGATTCTGGCTCTGTAATTGATAGTGCCACTACTGATTGTTTCTTACTCATCCAACTGATTGCACCTCCAAATAGTTTAAACGCATACCCACTTGTATATCTTCTTTTATCTAGATCTCCAACCTAGTCTGCATCAACAAAGCCACGAATATCTAACACTTTGTCCAATCCTGGTCTTCCTTGGTAGCACAAACCATAATCACTAGTGCCACGCAAATACCTAAAAACCCGCTTCATTGTTGTCCAGTTCTCCTTCCCTAGTTTTGACATAAACCTGCTCAATACTCCCACTGCATGTGCAATGTTTGGTCTAGTACAGACCATCGTATACATCAGGCTACCAACTGCACTTGCATACGGAACACAGGACATGTCCTCTTCCTCTTATTGTGTCTTCGGACACTGTTCAACAAATAACTTTACACCTATAGGAACCTTCACCGGTTTACTATCCTGCATATAAAACCTCTGCAATGTTGTCTGGACATACTTCCTCTGGTTTAACCAGAGCTTCCTCTTTGTCCGATTTTTTAAATTTCCATGCCCAAAAGATAGTTTGTAGCACCAAGATCTTTCATGTCGAATTTGGAGGACAAATGGGTCTTCAAATCCTAGATAATTTCTTTGTCATTTCCAACCAGCAACATATCATCCACATACAAGACCAGATAAATAACACGGTCACCAATTAATTTAAAATACATACAATGATTTACTTTTCTTTTGGTGAAGCCAAGTCCTTGTATAAATGTATCAAATTTCTTATACCACATCCTTGGTGACTATTTTAACCCATATAGAGACTTCTTGAACTTGCGTAATAGTTC
>APFE030242437.1:6563-22952 GCA_000404065.3 Pinus taeda
AGTATATGAAACAATTCATTAATAACAAATCATTGAGAAGAATGGACTTATTTGTATTAATAGGAAACAAAAGAAACCATTACAACCTGAGCCTTGGTGTTGTGCAAATTCCTCCCAGGGTCCAACAAGAGTTTTCCTTTACTTTGATAAGCTCACCCACTTCCAAATGAAACAAGAAAGGATGGGAATCTCTCCTCACAAGCTTCTACAAGGAAGTCCTAATTCCAGCAGCATCTACCCTTTGGAATATTCAGCTTTCAACCTCCCTCCTCCTGGTCCAATGCCTGTATTTATAATGCTCTAGAGGAAGTTAATCAGGTCCACCATCAATGGGATAAGCCCCTCTTTGGATGGGGTAGCTCCTCTCTTGATGGGATAAGTTCCTCTTTCATAGGGATGCATGAACCATCTGGAGGCGCTCAATACACGTCAAACAATCTTCTAGAATGCTCTAGAAATGACCACAAGTAACTTTCTTAAGATGAAACTCACGCCTTTTGACCTTTACAGGGGTACGCACCCAACCTTTGACATACAGAGCGTACAAGTACGCAGGTATAATGAACTTGGAGTGTGTACACGCAAGTAAGGCAGAGAGAACCTGCGTACCCAGAGATAAACATGTTTTTTAATGACTTTCTCTCTTTTTTGAAGTTTGACATGGAGAGCAGAGGTATAAGGCTTGCCAAGGAGGATAGTATGACTGTTGATGGAGCCATACTAACTGCATATAGTCATGGTGACAAATTTCAGTGTAACAGCTCCATTCTTTCCCTTAGCCTAGTAGTATCCCTTCAAGGATCCCCTTTTATGACCCCTGATAGTTTGAGCAAGAACATGCCCAAAAATATGAAAATCTCTATTATAGTGGTCGGGGCTGGTCAATCCCCTATGACTTTCATCTTAGCTAGATCCATATGCACACCTTGCTCATTAAATATGTAGCCCAGATATTCATCCTGACCCTTTCCAAATGTGCATTTCTACAAGCTGGCACATGTTTTGTGCTGCCACAGGGTTTGAAGGACCTGCCATATGTGTTTTAAGAGCTCTTCCCAAATATTTCTGAAGATGAGGATGTTGTCCAGATATAAAACCATGAATGATTTGGTAAATGGATGCAATATGTCATCCACGAACCTCATGAAAGTTGTAGGGACATTTGTTAACCAAAAATGCATGACTAACCACTCGAAAAGGCCCTCCCTAGATTTCAAGGCGGTCTTCCATACATCTATGGGTTTTATTGGCACTTGGTGATAGCCAAAATTCAAATCGTTCTCTCTGAAATGCTTCCCCCCTTGAGTTAGTCAAGAATGTCATCAATCCATGGGATTGGATACCTGTTCTTGACAATGATTTTGTTTAGTGCTTGATAATCAATGCAAAGTTTCCAGGTTCCATATTTCTTCTGTACAAATACAATCAGACTCCCACAAGGTGAGGAACTTGGTCGGATGTGCCACTTTTGCAACAACTCCTCGATATGTTGCTTGATTTATTAATTTTCTAGAATGTGGTTGTGGTATCTCGTGCCATTTTGTAGAGGTTCTCTAGGAGTCACATCAATTGAATGTTCAACTTGACAGTACAAGGGTACCCCTGTGGGTGAGGAGAATATGTACCTATATCCTTCCATGACCTTATCCACCTACTTATGCTGCCTTGGGGAGCCCTTCTTGAGGTTCATAGCTATGGCCACTATATTCCCCTTGCTTTGCGAGTGAATCAGAAGGAAGACAAATTTCCTGGTCTAGGAGATGATCTTACTACATTACTTAGCAGAGATCAAGGAGATGGTAGTAGTTGGGGCCACCTCCAGTATCATGTCTAACATACTTCCCAAAGTAATAATAGCAGTGCGAGGCCCAGACTCATACACAACATGACACATCCACAAGTATGGTTGTCCTAATAACAAATCACAAACTTCAAGAGGAGAAACATCACACAGTACCTCATCTGGGAAGGACTTGATGTTGTAGGGAAGACGACATTGCTAGTTAATGTGGAGATATCATCCTCAGTGAAGCCTCTCATCGGTGTATGATTGTGGGTGTGGTGTGGTCGGTAGGCCCAACCACTTCATGACCTATTGGGGAAATTATATGTGTTATAGTTTCCAACATTAAATTATCAATCCGGGGTTTTAAGAATTAGAGGCACAAGCGCAGGTAACACAGGATCAGAGCATCTAACCTCGACTAGTGTAAGAAATCAACTTGTCATTTAAGTACATAAACAAATCAAACACTATTTATAGTAAAATCACTTCAACTTATAAAAATGCTAATTACGGGACTCAAATTATGTATAATAGAAAACACTCATTTATCTATTCTAATGTTGATCAAGACAAAACATAAATCACTAAATCAAAAGTGCATAAAGATTAAATCTAAGCTAATGAAATCAAAATCTAAATTAAGCTAGTGAATGCGCAATTGGAATTAAGCTCCAGAGTTCTCTAATTTAACTCAATCAAAGAGAAACATTCAACATTCAATGCAAAGACTACCTAGCTCAAAGAAATTGAAATGAAACTCAAAGAAATCTAAACAAATGACATTTAAGGAAATTAAATCCTATTTTAAGAAACCTATCAAATTGACCTCCTTACTTCATGCTGGAAAGAAACTCAAATGACAATTCAACCTATGTTTCTAATTATAATCACACTACTCACAAAATCAAATCCAATGCAATTGTTTGAACTAAATTACCTCATGCTACCAAATTGAATTAACCCTATATTAAATACAATTAAACCAAAGCAAATCACATTGTTCTTAAACCAAATATCTCCTCAATCGATCTTAAATTAAATTGAAATGCTCAACATGAATTGCACACCCTAAATTAAATTACATTAATGCTGGAATAAAATCTCAGTCTAAAGCTAGATCTCACTGCTCAATTCAATCCTAAAATCTAGAAATGAATCATACATTTAACTGGAACCACACAATTCTTTTTCAATGAAAACTACCTTGCTTAACTAAATCATGCTTTTCTCAAATAACTGACTCACTGCTAGAAAGAAATCACACAACCTAACCAACACTTCTCGTCTTGAATATCACTATTGGAAAGTAAATTTCACAATGAAAATGAAACCACTATGTTTAACTAAAATCACACTATTAACTGTTGGCTTTGGATCATGCTATTACACTACTTTAGACTATGAATGCTAGAAAGTAAACATACACAACAATCACAACTTGACCTTAAATACACAACCTTGGATGGAGTCACAATGATTTAACCAACACACAGTTTGCAACATAAACACAAATTTTATCCTTCACACAATGCTACCATATACGATTGCAATCAGTACCAAATTGAAATTTCACTCATCCAACAAATCACAAGTTAACTCAATGCATAAGAGAAGAGATTCATTCAAAACCCTCACCATATCCTACGAACTAGCGCATGTAATTGTTATAACCCGAGAACATTTTGATCAAAGATATTTTAATTGCAATTACAATGAACTCAACTCTTTTATGAGGAACAGAGCATAGCTCTATGTTGGAGATTCATGCACGATTTATATGATAGTTGGAAATCTTTATATTCAAAACTCTTGATCCTTTTATATATTAATGAATGCAATGATGTAACAATTACAAACACTTCAGAATTAAATCGAATACCTCATGCAATTGCATAGGAAACTTTATCAAATTCATGCATTGACTGAATAAAACACTGATGCTATAGATCTATCACACAACTATCTACCTAAGAACTAACAATGAAGCTTGCTCTCAGATGATGATGGGCCCTACTACACCTGAGCAAGCTTAAATTAATTGTAGTAAAAAAATATTTAGAACATTCAAATGAAGAACTTACAGCAAACCATGATTTGCAATGATCTAGTTCAAAACATAGCCATACTGTATTATTTGGAACATAGTCTTCAATTACAAAGCATAATGTCTTACAACAGCTTGACAACTTAATAATTAGCACCAATTAACTCTCTACTACCACTAATTAACTCATTACAATGTTGGCTTTTATAGGCAACAATTCATATACAAAATAGCAGTAAGTCCACACATGACAAACTCAACAAATTAATACTAAACCAGGCTCTTTGATCTGATCCCAAATCAACTTGATTTTCTTGAAACAAATGCATTCAACCAACTGCTATCATTAGCGCAATTTTGCTTTGGGGAATCCTCATTATGGAAAACATTGAGCTTGGCTTTAATAAAGATCTCCTACGCTGTGCATATGCAACTTTCTAGAAGTCATGAGGATGTGGAAGAAGTTTACTAGGTCATTATATTTTTATCCAAACCATAGTTGTGGCATAAAAATAGGCAGATCTGAATTTGATTGTTAAGTACAAACTGGATATTTTATATAAATTGGCCTCATAGAACTCCACATATATTCCAAACCGTAAGGAATTTTAGAAAAAAATTTCAGGTTTAGTAAATTTGCTATACTGGGACCAAAACCCATGTTCCATATTTTCTTCACTTGCCTTCACCTGCACAGAAATTGAGGTGGAAGTTCACAGTTTGAAACTTATTGCAGATTTGGGCAAATTTGTGAATTTCCTTATAGAGACCCACATGAGTGACTTGGGTGCAATCCAGGTTATGTAAAGGTATTAAAACATTATTTTTGATAATAATCTCTCTTGGTTTCTTCCAAAGCATTCCGAAAGTGTCAAAGCCCCAAATTGGTCATTTCCGTACTCCACTGTCTTGTAAAGAAACTCGGCGATGGAACCCTATGAAAAGATGAGCTTAGTGAAACTGTCATTAGTAAATCATGGCATAATTATCTTTAATCATAGAAAATCTAAGAAAACTAATGATAGTCAACCACAAGACATAAAATGTGATTTGGCGACAAGTTGATGGAATTAGGGTACTGAACGAGTTAAAGACCTAGGGTTTTATGGTATGAATGGTGATATTGCATGATGAAAAATGGGAATTTTCAAGGCCCATCATGACCTTTGCTAAAATGAGGTTATTTTGGCTCCCACTATCTAGAATGAACTACAATGAAGAGCCCTTCACCCACATCTATGAGTGGAAGAAATGCTTTCGCTCGTTTGGTTCTTTGGGCTCAATCTTTTGGACCTTGGTGGTGGCAATGATGACACTAGATTCTACATCAATAATATGATTCCCCTTTTCATTCCCTTTGTCAAGTTTTAGCTCAGAATGAAAACATGCATCAGACTCTAAATCTTTCAACTCGACCACTAATGAATGCTTGGCATAACACTCATTTGTATTTTGAGTGGTGGTCTTGTGGAACTCACACCACTTCCCCGTTTCCTTCTTTGTCTTCATGGTGCCATTATTTTCTTGCAGCTTTTATGGGTTGTCTTAGTTCACTCTACCTTAGCTCTTTCCTTTGTTCTATGATTTGGGGGCGCTCTTGCCTTACTTCTGATTCATAGATTCAAAGTCGCGCTTCTTTTGTTTAAAATTTTCTTCAATCTTGGCAGCATATCAATATGCTACAACAAGTTAGGAGATGTCTAGGAAATCCATTTCTTCTTGAATTTATTTTTGGAGACAACCACGGTACTTGAGCACTATATGTCGCTCAAAGTCTTTGATACCCAAATTTGTGCTAAGAGTATGAAAAATATTTTTGAGCTCATGCACAATTGGTCCCTTTACTGTCGTAGTGTTGTCCACTATATGTAGTTGTCCTCATAGCTACCCATGGGGTAATATTTTTCCTTCATAACATCTAAGAAGGAGTTTTAAGAGGGGTGTCTATAAATAGAGAGGGTTCCTCAATCCTTTTATCACTGTAATTTTTCCACCATTCCTTGACATGGGGGACAACCTTAAATAGTGTAAAAGTAATCTTCTCCCTACCAGAGAAACTATGGATTGAAAAATAACCTTCCAATAGATTCAACCATTTATCTATAACTCTGCACTATTTGACCTTCAAATATAGGGATGTAGAAGTTCACTTGTTCTTTGAAGGGGTGGCACCTGAAGTGACTATTGGATGAAGATGTGTCACTAGTGGGCATCCACTATAGGATCCGGGAAAAGTTGTCTACCCTCTCATTCCTTTGCCACTCAAGGGATTCTTTGAGCAATAGTTTGATAGGATCTCTTACTCCCTCATATTTCTTTTCTTCTACCACAGGATTCCATTGATGTCATCAAGGACGGTCTTGCAAAGGATCCACTAGTTCAAGTCCCAACTCCTTATACCCTGATCTTGTTGGGGACATGCAAAAAAAAATAGAGAAAGAGTAGACCACTCTGACACCATTGATTCAAATTTATGAAGGAACAATATGAAATACATGTATAAACAAAAACACAAAGATACAATGAAAAAGAAACTTCAATTCATTAATAACAAAGTACTAAAACTATTTACATGCATAATGGAAATTAACTAGCTTAAGCGATGGTAGCTTATCTCTAAGAAGAGATGTGGTAGCTACATGCCTTTTGAACTATGTTACAATGAGGCTTGAAGGCCTATTTATTATTGAGAAAAAATGGAAAACCCTAAACATCCATAAACCTAACCCTAGGAGATGAAGCGACAAAAGTTTGTGGGCCCTATTAGGGTAAATGGGTATACCAACTTACCAGAGTCATAAATTTGGCATACGATCTCCATTTAGCATATAAGATAACTTGTTAGAAATATCTATCATGCACCTGTTGGCAAATCTGTTAGATGCATTCAATAAACCAAGTTGCTTTATCATCCTGAGGCTGTACATGTGTGGATTTTGTATGTGTAGTCACATGAGGCATGTTAACATCAATCATACATAATGGTTGAAAACCAAAACCCACTTAAAAATGATTGCGTCCATTTGAGCCATGAAGAGCTCTATTATAATTGTGCTACACTTAAGGAAGGCTCTGATCTCATGTTCATGTATTTTCAGTATCATCCTATTGATGACCTCTTTCTGGGCACGAGTTTGGGGATGGAATGCAATCGACTTGATGAGCTTAGTGTCCAATAATTTCTAGAGGATCAACCAAAATGTGCTCAGGAACTTGTTATCCTGATCTGATATAATGGTTTGCGGGATTCCAAAATGTACCCACACTCATTCAAAGAAGAGTTTGGAAGTGTCCTCTATTGTGATACTCTTCTTGCAATTCGCCAATATAGCCATATTAGAAATTTTGTCCACGATCACAAATACATAGTCATTACCATGCTTGATGGAAGGGAGGTCCAATAGGTAGTACATGGAGATAGATTCTGAGGGTTTGTTGGGAGTAGGTAGAGGAGTGTATAGGCCTTGCTTCCTGATGGTTGGCTTGGTGATGGTATAGGAAGTGTAGGATCTGATATATTTTTCCAATGTCCTATTGTAGTTTTGGCCAATAAAAATACTTTTGTTGTATGGCCACAATTTTCTCCACACCAAAGTGTCGTGCGACTCGACTGTATTTTGCCTCCCAAATCAGCTTGGAACACTCACTTAAAGGAACACAAAGGTGGTCTAGGTAGCATAATAATGTGTCTTGGAAGTGGAAATATGGAACTTTCTTGCATCCACTAGCATTTGGTATGTGGTGGCGAACTCTGCATCATTTTTTTACAATTATGACCATTTGGAGGTCTCATGGCCACAAGAGATAAGAACAATAGTCAATGCTACAATTGGGGGTTAATTGAGGCAATATGCATCATGATTGGTGCTACCCTTCTTGTATTTATTGTTTAAGTGGAGTTGTTGCAGATATGTAGACCAATTTTGATGCATATCGTTCTAAAACTTCCCTTATGTTTGGATAAACTGAAGAGGTTGGTGTTTTGTGGGGATGACCATCTCCTTCCCCATAATGTAATATTTCTATTGTTGGCATGCTTGTATGATGGAATACATCTCTTTATCATATGTGGGGTATTTCTAAATTATATCAGAAATTGTCTCATTGTGATAGGCCATCATATTCCCTTATTGGGTGAGAAATTCTCCGATAGCATAGTCAGAGACGTCTGTGTAATTCCAAATGGTTGTTGCAAGTATGACAATGTGAGTACATGTGTAGAGCAGAGGTGATTCTCTAGCTCAACGAATGCATTCTGTTGGGACTCAGACCAAAAAAACTTTGCTTTCACTCCTCCTTTGCTAACCTTACTCATAAGCCAAGTAATATGAGAGAATCCCAACACGAACCTTCGATAAAAATTGGCAAGGCCCAAAAAAATATAAAGCATTGTTAGATTGGTCGGGGCTAGCTAATATTGAATGACTTGGATCTTAGCTAGATCCACATGCAAGCCTTGCTAATCAATGATGTAGCCCATATATTAGACTTGGATCATGCCAAATGCGTGTTTCTTCAAGTTGGCACATAGATTGTGTTACAGTAGGGTTTGAAATACCTAGCAAATGTGTTGTAGGTGCTTTTCCCAGCTCTTACTGAAGACGAGGATGTCGTCCAGATATATGACCATGAACATGTTGGTGAAGAGCTGCAAGATGTCATCTATCAACCTCATGAAAGTTATAGGGGAATTTGACAACCCGAAAGGCATGGGAAACCACTAGAAAAGGCTCTCCTTGTATTTGAAGGTTGTTTTCCATACATCTGTCGGTTCTATTGGCACCAGGTGATATCCAAACTTTAAATCAATCTTGCTAAAATACTTGCCCCCCTTGAGCTGGTCAAGAAGGTCATCAATCTATGGGATTGGATACCTGTTCCTGAGAGTGATTTTTTTTAGTGTCTGCTAATCAATGTAGGGTCTCCAGGTTCCATATTTCTTTTGTACAAGTACAATCAAGCTCCCATAAGGCAAGGAAATTGGTCAACTGTGCCCTTTTTGCAGAAAATCCTGGAGCAACAGTATATTAGCCTATTCGGTAGAGGTGCTCCAAGAGTCAGATCGATAGAATGCTTGACCTGATAGTGTAAGGCTACCCCTGTGGGTGAGAATATGTCCCTATATTCTTCCACAATCTTATCCACCTACTTCTACTGTGTGCGTGAACCCTTACTGGCGGTCATGGATGTGGCCACTATCTTCCCCTTGCTTTGAGAGTGAATAAAAATAAAACAAATTTCCTGGTTTGTGAGATGATCTCACTGCATTGCTTAGCAGAGATCAAAGAGATGGCGGTAGGCGAGGCTACCTCTGATATCCTATATAACTTATTTCCAAAATAAATAATAACAGTGCAAGGCCTAGACTCATACACAACATGACGCTTCCACAAGTATTGTTGGCCTAATAACAATTCACAAACTTCACGAGGAGCAACATCACAAAGTACCTCATCTGTGATGGGCTTGATGTTGTACGGAAGAGACATTGCTAGCTGACACAAATATATCGTCCTTAGTGGAGCCACTCATTGGTGTACAATTGTAAGTGTTGTGTGCCATCAGTAGGCCCAACTTCTTCATGACATTTGTTGAAATGAGGTTGTTTTGGCCCCCACTTTCGAAAATGGACTGTAACATAGAACCCTTCACCCACATCTGTGAGTGGAAGAGATGCTCCCCCTCCTCTAAATCTTAGAGCTCAATCTTCTGGACCTTGGTGGTGGAAAAAATGGCATTGGGTTCTACGTCAATAACCTACTTCCCTTCTTGTTCCCCTTGTCAGCTTTTGGCTTAGAATCAGAACATGCATCAGACTTTGAATCTTTAAGCTCGACCACAAATGACTTTTTGGCGCAACACTCATTTGTGTTGTTAGTGGGGCTCTTGTGGAACTCACACCACTCCCCTGTGTCCTCCTTCATCTTGGTGGTGCCATTATTTTCTTACGGCTTTGATGGGTTGTCCTGGGTTGCTCCACCTTGGTTTTTCCTTTGTTCTGTGGTTTTTGGGTGCTCCCTCCCTGCTTTTGATTCGTAGATTCAAAGTCACACTTATTTTTTATTTTTATTTTTATTTTATCTTAGTAGCATATCGACATGTTGTACCAAGTGAGGAGATTTATAGGAGCTCCATTTCTTCTTGATTGTATTTATGCAAACAGTCAGGGTATTTGAACAGCAGATGTTGCTTGGATTATTTGATACCAAATTTATGCTTAGAGTATGAAAACTATTTGTGAGCTCATTCACATATTGGTCCCTTTGCTGCCGTAGTGTGGTCCACTATATGTACCTGTCCTCATAACTACCAATAGGGTAATACTGTTTGTTGGAAGTGTCTCAGAAAGAGTTCCAAGATGAGGAGGTTCTAAACAGAGAGGGTTCCTCAACCCTTTTCTCACAGTAAGTTCCCACCAATCCTTGACATGGGGGGCAACCTTAAGCAGTTCAAACGTAATCTTATCTCTATCGAAGAAATTATGGAATGAAAATAACCTTCTGATAGATTCAACCATTTATCCACAACATATGCATCTATTTGACCTTTGAATATAGGGATACTAAAGTTCACTTGTACCTTGAAGGGGGAATTGCCTCCAAACTAACCATTGAATGAGGATGTGTCACTAGTGGGCATCCGCCAAAGGATCTGGGAAAATGTTTCCATCATCTCATTCCTTTGTTTCTTGAGGGATTATTTGAGCAACAGTTTAATAGGATCTCCTACTCCCTCATCTTTATTTTCTTCTTCCATAGGAGGTCGTTGGTGTCAGCGGGGATGGTGTTACAAAGGATCAACCAATTCAAGTCCCAACTCCTTATACCCCGACCTCGTTGGGGACATGCAAAGTAAAATAGAGAAAGAGCAGACTGCTATGATACCACTTATCCAAATTTATGAAGGAACGAAATGAAATACATATATAAAGAGAAACGTAGAGATACATTGAAAAAAAAACTTCAATTCATTAATAACAAAGTACTGAAAACTATTTACATGCATAATTTAAACAAACTAGCTCAGGGAATGGTAGCTTATCTCTGAGAAGAGATGTGGCAGCTACATGCCTTCTAAACTATGCTACGATGAGGCCCAAATTCCTATTTATTATTGAGAAATAATGTAAGACCCTAAACATCGAAAAACCTAACCCTAGGAGATGAAGCACCAAAAGTATGTGGGCCTCATTGGGGTAAATTGGTACATCAACTTCCCGGGGTCATAAATTTGGCATACGATCTCCATTTGATGCGTACGATTACTTGTTAGAAATATCTATTTGAGGAATAAAACTTTCAACTACCAACTCGTGCTGTGGGCTATGGGTTTTCCCATTTTCCAAAAAGATGTCATTTAGGGCCTCAACACAACTCCAAAAGTCAAGGACCCAAAAAACTGCCAAAAATAGTAAACTGTGCTACAATTAAGGAAACTTAAAAAAACAATGGTGGGGGTCCAAGTGGAATAGGCTAGTGGCCACCAATATTCACTTGGATCATAAAATTTTCTACAAATCAATGTCCCAAGACAGAGGAAGAGGAAGGGTACATGCTCTACGTTCCATATATCAATTTGGTTGGAAGCTTGATGCATGCAATCGTTTGTACTAGAGCAAACATTTCACATGTAGTGGGAGTATTGAGTAGGATATGTCAAAACTAGGGAAGAATCATTTGACAATAGTAAAGAAGGTTTTTAGGTATTTGTGTGGCACTACTAGCTATGGATATTTATAATAAGGAAGACTAATATTGGATAGAGTATTGCGAATACATGGCTTTGTTTATGCATACTGGAATGGATATCTAGATTGAAAAATACGTACAAGTTGGTATGTGTTTAACCTATTTGGAGGATAAATCAATTGGATAAAAAAAATAATATGTAGTGGCACACTCAAATACAAAAGTTTAATACATGGACACAACTCATGGAAGAAAGGAAGACGTGTGGTAATATAGATTGTGCTTAGGTATTGGGTTGTTAAAACAAGATATAAGGATAGTTAGAGTGAAATATTCCTATTAAAGAACCCAACATATCATTAAAAGACGAAGCATATTGATGTTCAATATCACTTAGTGAGAGATATAATTGAAGACAAGAAGGTGATGCTAGAAAAAGTGGACACTTTGAAGAATGTTGCAAATTCATTAAAAAAATATATGAGCATTCAGAAGTTCTCTTGGTGTAGAAAAACAATGGGAATTATTGCCCTAGATTGTTGATCGTGTACTCCTATGACCCCCCATGTGAAAAGAAAAAAACAAGTTGGAGAATTTTGGGTATGTCTTATATTCTTTGCACAATTATCCCCATGTGCTATAAAAATGTGCAATGCGCAACAAGGGTGTCACAAAGGGGGCACCAATGCCACCCATTTCTTTTTAGCATTTGTTTTAGTGGTTATGTGGCACATGGTGGTTTCTTAGATTCGTTTAAAGAAATACTATTGAATTCTAAAAAAGGGTGAATGAAATGGAAATGCATGGATTCCATGTGATATATATTGAATTATAATACTATACAGAAAAATATATATTAAAAAATATTGTTGGTGTTCCTAGTTTTGGGTTTCCATATGATAGCCCTTTTGGCTACCCCTCTTGCAAATGTCACTATGAATTGTAATTCACGTAAATAATGTGGAAATGTAAATAATGACAAGGCTAGAGAACTGGACATGAATTCAGAGACTGGGGAGGAGGAGTTGCTTATGTTGAGTCTAAACCCAAGCCATTGCATTTATTTTACCACCTATCTCCCTAATGAATTTATGGCTTGTTGGTGCAAGAATTGAAGTTGTGGTAGTCTGCTTGAGTGAAGGAGAAGCCCATATTGTCCCTATTATCATGAGGCATGTTGGTGTGGTCAATAGATAATAGAAGGGACATCAAGCCAATGAGATCGATGAAATAGGTATGTGTTAGGCAGAATAATCCTTCTTACAGATAAGATGGATCTCCCTAGATCTCAAATGAAATCTAGTAACAAAAAATAAAAAACTACTACCTTTCCTTAGCTTATGATTGATTGGAATAAGTAATATGAAAAAAATCACTTACCAGTTTAACAAAGTTCCACTTGAAGTCCTTTAAATTCCTTTTATAGTTGGCTTCTCCTTGATGCTTTAAAGATCATTCCAATTCTTTCCATAGCTTCTCCATAGATTGACACACAAAGGATCAAAGCATCTAGTATATAGAATGAAAGGTAAATGAAATACTTAACTCAACATACATGATAAATTTCATCAATAACCAATCATAACCTATGTGAGTGATCAAGGAACCTCACAAATGAGAATTGACATTACTAGGAAAGAACAATTGCTTTTTATTGAATAAAAAGGAGAGAAAAATTACAACCTCAATGCCTTGATGTTACTAGCCTCTTCCCACAGTCTCCAACCTTGTCCTTGGATGCAAAGCCTTCTATTCCTATTTCTGTAGCATAAGCCTACCTTCAATGGTCCTCCCCAATCCTCTGGCATGTGTTTTATTTATAAGCGAAGAGGAGGATGTTTGGGATCCTCTTCCTAAGGGATGAGATCCACAAATAATGGGATAGGGGATCCTCAAAGAGAGGGAAGTAGCTCCATGATGGGAGGGATCAAGATTGAGTATTCATCAATTCAAAGCTATTAGTTGGGAAAGATTTGACTAACAAAGCTTCTAGACTTAAATTTTTTTTTTTACTTGCATTGAGTCACATGCGTAGGCCACAATGTAAGACATATCACATTTTTGTGCAAACTCTAATGGTCTCTTCTATGTATACGCATAAAATGACTAGGGAACTGTGGAGGAAGTCAAAAAATAGGGTTTTGGGCTTTGAGATCCAATAATTTCATTCTCTTTGGGATTATTTAGTTTTTAGCCTTACAAGGGGATGCTTTGGAACATTTTGATGGATAGAAAAAGATCTAGACTCACGGTCATTTTCCTAATGCAAAAAAATGACATGAAATAGATTGCCCCCTAAAGTACAAAGTCAAAAGAGATGTTTGATAACTGAAGCAGTTTATCATGCCAGAGTTCGACTTAGATATCATAGTTTGAGACTTGAAACAATCAATCAAATGTTACAATGCAATATAAAATCATCGCTGAGGTAGGAATTCCCATACTCAGGGCATAAATGTCTTAGAAAACCAATATGGAAATACACCTAAAGATCCATGTCAACAAAAGACATAGTATGGATGCAACCATTAATGTATCTATGTTTACAATCGTGAATATTTAATAACTCCATGCAACCTGGATGGATGAAACTAGATACAGGGTCTTGATCTCCATCTCTCGATTCGTAATACAAATCTATCCATGTGGGTGAACATCTCATAGTTGAACATGGTAGAGACCACTTAATTATCGGTCAATGATGTGAACGGTTAACAAATGTGAGAGAAACCAACAATAATTCCAATGGATCTCAAGGTAATTCTAGTACAATCTATGAAGTGTGAAAAGGTATCCTAAAGTCGAACACTCATAGAATCACTCGATCGAAGGTCAATGATGAGAACTTGTCATCAAAGGCAAGAAACTTGCCATTAATGCATGCAAGCTCCAAGGTACTAAAGGTTTATAGATCAACTTCCTAGATAGTGAGTTGAAGTCGATAGGAAGCGACTCATTGTAGGAGGGCCTGTGACACAAAACTATTGGGTTGTGTTATATTCTTTCCACGACTAGCCCACGTACTTAACCGGGGGGTTAGAAGGGGGGCGGAGCCCTCCCTTAGTTGTGCCAATTGCATAGCGGGGGGAGCCACAGGGGGTTTGAGGGGTGCAAGTAACCCCACTCTATGGGATCCGGGGCAACGCCCAAGAAAATATTGGTTTTGGACCCTATGTTAGGTTGGGCAGACCTACCTATGGTTTTGTGCATGTTTTTCACACATGGTTTTAGATGTGATCATTTTCGGTCCATGGTTTTGGACGCGATGGTTTTCGGTCCATGGTATTGGATGCTTCAACATGTATAAATATGTATTGTAACATTGAAAGGAATATAATGAAAAATCAAGCTGGTAGTCCCGGTTTTGAGATCCAGGGGAAAATCTCTATGTATATGTGTTTTATGTGTTATGCTCTCGCATTGTTTATTTTCTATGTTTTAGAATTCGTATGCAGGTAATTTCTCTACGAGGTTAAAACCTACATTCAGTATCAGAGTTGTTTTGGCTTAAAGGGGATGCCTTTGTTGTTGAGGGGTTTTGCTCGGGCCTGTGGTAGACCCTGTTCAGTGGGATATCTATGAGATTGATTCTAGTAGTGAAAGAAGATGGTGAGCAGTGGAAAGATAAAGATCGAGAAATTTAATGGTCAGAGTTTTGAGTTGTGGAAACTCAAGATGGAGGATCTGTTGGTGGATAAAGATTAATGGATCACGGTAGATCTGGGTAATAAACCAACGGTACTGTCTAAAGAAGAATGGAAGAAGTTGGATCAGAAGGCAAAGAGCACAATACAGATTGTGTGTCTTAGATTCAGTATTTTTGAATGTATCAGGGGAAGCTATGGCGAAGGCTTTGTGGGACAAGTTAGGGACTTTGTAACAATCTAAGTCTCTGGTGAATACATTGTTCCTGTGGAAAAAGCTATATAACCTAAGTATGAAAGATGGAGAGTCGGTGAAAAAGCATCTGAACACATTTAATACTTTGGTAAGTCAGTTAGCATCTGTTGATATTAAAATTTAAGATGAAGATAAGTGCATCAATTTGTTATGTTCTCTACCAGATTCGTGGGATAGTCTGGTTATTACAATAGGTAGCAATGCAACTACCTTGCATTTTGATGAAATAGTCTCATCCTTGTTGTGGAGGAGATGAGATGGAAAAATATGGAGAGCCAGAATGGTGATGCCTTGTCTATACGAGGATGGTCCCATAACAGAAACAAAAATAAGTCATCAAGTGGGAGATCTAAATCTCCAGGAAAACCTGTAAAGGTGGTGTGCTAGAAATGCGAAAAGGAAGGGCACTACAAAAGGGACTGTAAATATAAATCTCCTAAAAAAGGAAAGGGATCTGATGATGATCCTTCTGTAGAGGTAAAAACCACCTCAAATGAAGGTGGGGATGTGTACTTGTCTTCTTCAAATACAGATGTAGATCATGAGGCATGTTTGATTTACTCAGGTGCATCCTTTCAATTCACTCCCCATAGAGAGCGGTTCTTTGAGTATGAGAAATACGACTTCTTAGGGGACGGTAGGAGGGCTAGAATCGTTGGTCATGGAAAATTAAAGTTGAAGTTGCAAGGTGGAAGGGTTAGAACACTTCTGGGTGTTCTGCATATTCTTGCATTGGCTAGAAATCTGATTTCTGTAAGCAAGTTGGATGATGCAGGTGTAAGAACAGTGTTCGAGAAGGATACCTGTAAGATGGTTTGGGGAGCACTGGTATTGATGCGGAGAGTTCAAATTGGAACTCTGTACAAGCTGCAAGGTAGCATGGTTGTTGATGGGTGCAACAATTCTGTGATTCCTGAAAGTGGAGCAGAAAATCTAGTGGTCTCTGGAGAGAAGACCATGTTGTGGCATCA
>APFE030242443.1:0-43712 GCA_000404065.3 Pinus taeda
TTCTCAAGACAAGCACGCAACCCAAAGCCCCCCCCTCTCTCTCTCTCTCTCTCTCTCAAATTTTTTGTATAGATCAATTGGTTCAAAGCTATTTTAAGAGAGTAGAGGTCTTGGGTTCAAATCTCCATTTTGTGGGGGCGTTTTTTTTCATTCTCGCACATTCGCGCACTTTGCCGGCGACTTCAACAATTTTTTTTCAAAAAGCCATAACTTCTTCATCCGGAAGCCTTTTTAAGAGCCGTTTTTTTTAAAACAGCCTAATTTTTCGAGATCTATCCATTGGAACACTTAATTTCAGCATCTTCAGCTTCAGTTTTTAAAAAAAAAATGGAAAGTCCATGCCAAGTCATTCTTGACAGCACTAACTACTTCCAATGGGTAGCCTACATAGAAGATTTACTTAGAAGTAAAGGTCTCTACAGAATAGCCACGGGCCAAGAGAAGAAACCAAAAGATGAAGACAAGGTTGAAAAATGGGAAAATAGACAAGATCAAGCACGTGGTTTGATAGGGATGTCTATTTCTCCTGATCTTAGATTCCATATTGCAGAACTTGATACTCCTCATGAAGCATTGGAACAAATCACTAAAGTTTTTGGGATTAAAAATGAAATTAGAGCCCATCAACTTGAAATTGAGTTGCTTACATTGGATCCTAATAATTTTTCTTGCATTTAAGATTTCTTGTCCAAATTCAAGACCCTTAGATATCTCTTGGAAGGTGTTAAGGTTAAGAAAGAAGATAGTAACCTTATTTATTCCATCCTTACTAAGTTGGGACCAGCCTACTCTGTATTTGTTTCCACCTTCCATTCTACAAGGGAAGCTTTCATTTGTCAAGGAAAGACTACAAGGCCCCTTCCTTTGACTCTTTTTGTGATTCTTTAATAAGAGAACAAGAAAAACTCTTACACCTTGGTCTTCTTAATCTTGGAAACTCTTCCAAGAAAGCGTTAGCCGCCCAGCAGCAACCAAATTTAAAGAATCCTAAGAAGTCATATCCTAAAAAGAATGGTCCTAAACCAAACAAGGGTCCTAAGCAAACTCAGTCTCAAAATGAAAGATCATTTCAGCAAAATGATAAGACCAATAAAAACAAATGGAAGAAGACTGATAGACATTGTAACTTTTGTAATCGAGATGGCCACTTAGAATCTAAATGCTTTAAGAAGATGGAAGCCTTGGAAGCCGCAATGAAGAAACATAACATCCATGTGGAGCATTCTTCTACTTCAACTTCAACTTCATCTTCAGGAATGGCACTTTCTGCATGTCGTTGTCAATCATCTCAGTCTGGTTATGCATTAAATGTATCTTCTTCTTCTCATTCTCATGAGTGGCTCATTGATTCTGGAGCCTCTTATCACATGGCCAAAAACAAAGCCATGTTTTCTTCTTTACATGATTGTAAAACCAAAAATATATATGTTGGTGATGATAGATCTCTTAATGTTGTAGGGACTGGAACTGTTCATCTAGACAATGGTCAGTTTAATGATGTATTATGTGTTCCAACCTTATCCAACAACCTTCTATCTGTATATCAGATAACTCATTCAGGTGAAGGTAAAATTGTTGAATTTTCACCTCATGATGTTGTAATCAAGGATCTAAGAGATCCTAAACAGATTCTAGCTACTGGTATTGCTGATGATTCCACAAGGTTGTACAAGTTTCACAACTTTGGGTCATCAAATCTTCCTTCAGTATTTGTTGCTCATAATGATGAAGTGAGCAAACTTTGGCATGAGCGATTTGGTCACTTTAACTATCGCTCCCTTCAGCATCTATGTAAAGAAAATATGGTGACAGGTCTTCCTATGGTATCTTGCAGAGATGGTGTCTGTTCCGGATGTGTACTCGGAAAACATCATCGGGACAGTTTTGACAAACGTGCCTCTTGGCACGCCTCAACCCCTTTACAGCTTGTGCACAGTGATTTATGTGGTCCACTTCCTGTTGCTTCATTCTCTGGATGCAAGTATTTCTTAACTTTCATTGATGATTTCTCCAGACGCACTTGGATATACTTCTTAAAACTCAAGAGTGAAGTATTTAACACATTTTTGGCCTTCAAATCCTTTGTTGAAAAACAATCTGGACATCAAATTCTTAAGCTAAGAACTGATAATGGTGGAGAATATGTTAAAAACACATTCATCAACTTTTGCACCGAAAATGAAATTCAAATGCAACACACTGTTCCATACACTCCACAACAAAATGGTGTAGCTGAAAGGAAAAATCGCACCTTAAAGGAAATGGCTAACTGTAGCTGCAATCTAAAGGACTCAATCTTAGTTTTTGGGCCGAAGCAATTAATTGTGCAAATTATATAATAAATCGCACTCCTACGAAGGTTCTAAAGAATATCACTCCAGAAGAAGCTTGGAGTTCCATTAAACCAGATGTAAGTCACTTTCGTATTTTTGGAAGTGAAGCATGGGCCCATATTCCAGATGAAAACCATAAAGCTTTAGAACCTAAGAGTGAGAAATGTATTTTTGTTGGATATTCTGAAGATGTAAAAGGTTATAGACTTATTCCATTTAAGTCCAAAAATGTTATCATTAGAAGAGATGTAAAATTTGATGAAAATAAATCGGCCTGCGAGCCTAGTCCGGCAGATGTGCCACCTCTTCCTATATCTTCTACTTTTGAAAACATATCTTCTTCAAATGATGAAAGTGAGGATGACAATCCTCCCCCACCTTCTCAGGATCCTAAACTTCCAAGATGGGTCCGTACTACTCGGATGCAGCAGGTGATCTTGCCAGTGATCCTACAGATCAGCGACGTACACGTTCTCAGTTTGAAAGAGCCTCTTCTTTACTGGCTCAAGCTCCAGTAAATCATGATCCTGACACTTTTGAAGAAGCTTCAGGCCATCCACATTGGGAAGCAGCTATGAATGAAGAATACCATTCATTGTTGGCAAATGATACATGGGATATTGTTCCTCTACCAAAGGGACGCAAACTTGTTAGATGTAAATGGGTTTACAGAACCAAGTATGGACCAGATGGGAAAGTTGATAAACATAAAGCTCGTCTTGTTGCTAAAGGATTTTCACAGGTTGAAGGCATTGACTACACTGAAACCTTCTCCGCTGTTGCCAAAATGAACTCTATCCGCCTTGTTCTTTCCCTTGCTGCCTCTTTAAAATGGGAAGTCCATCAGATGGATGTTAAATCTGCCTTCTTGCATGGGGATTTGCATGAAGAAATCTATATGGAACAACCCATCGGCTTCATCCAAACAGACTCCAGCGTTGTATGTCGACTTAAGAAATCTGTTTATGGTCTCAAGCAAGCTCCTCGGGCTTGGTATGCCAAAATGGATAGCTTTCTTTTAGAATCTGGCTTTTCTAGGTGTTATTATGACAATACTGTCTACACCAAGAAAGTGGGCAACTCTCTTATCATCCTTGTTCTTTATGTTGATGATCTTATTCTTACTGGTAGTGATCCCAACCTTATAAACCATGTGAAGTCCAGCCTTAAAAAGAAATTTGAAATGACAGACTTAGGACACTTACACTATTTTCTCGGTCTTCAAGTCTTGCAATCCAAGGAGGGTATTTCCCTTTCCCAGTCCAAGTATCCTTGTGATATTCTTCGTCATTTTTCACATGGAAGAATGTAAGCCAGCCCCTTCTCCCTTTCAGTCTGGAGTCAAACTTTCAGTCTCTTGTACTTCTCCTGAAGTTGATGCTACCTTATACCGTCAACTTGTAGGAAAACTCTTGTATTTAACCCATACTCGTCCTGACCTTTCCTTTGTTGTTGGCCTTGTTGCTCGTTTTATGCAAAACCCCCGTGAAAGTCATTGGAAAGCAGCTAAAAGAATACTTCGTTATGTTCGAGGTACAGTACAGTTTGGGATTCATTACAGTGCCAAAGCAGCTCCTCTATTAGTTGGTTTCACTGATTCTGATTGGGCTGGTGACCCTGATGATCGGAAGTCTACTGCCGGTTATGTCTTCACTCTTGGTTCAGGACCTATTACATGGGCTTGTAAGAAACAGGCTGCCATTTCTCTTTCGTCAGCAGAAGCAGAGTATCGTGGTGCCGTGGAAGCTAGTAAGGAAGCCTTGTGGCTTCGTCAGATCCTATCAGAATTGGGCTTTGAGCAGCAGCATCCGACTACACTTTGGTGTGATAATCAAAGTGCCATTCAGCTTTGCAAAGATCCAGTTCAGCATCAGCGCAGCAAACACATTGAACTTCACATGCACTTCATCAGAAAGCTCATTCATGACCATGTTCTTGAAGTGCAATATTGTTCAACAGATGATCAGGTTGCAGACATCTTCACAAAGGCTCTCACAGAGGCGAAGTTCACTAAACTTCGATATATGCTTGGAGTTCAGGAAGTTGTCACTAAGGGGGGATAGGCTCTAGTGCCTCCTTCCTTCTCCTATTGTGTCATATTTGTAAATCCTTCAATCCTATCCCAAGTTGTTCTTAAGGGGGGATGTTAGGATATTCCGACACATAGGAATAGTTAAGTTCAACTTGGTTCTAGTATAGAGTTAGGTTAGCGTTAGGTAAAGTGTGTTTCTTTACCGTTGTACATTTTGTAACTTACAATCCGACGGTCACGATATGTAGTGATCCAACGGTTCATTCTCTCCTCGGTATTACCCGACACTTGATCCGTGGCTTGACACCCGATTGGTCCATGAGTTCTATTTAAAGCGCATGGAGGGTCATTGTTCGGGTAATCCGTCTATGAGAAAAAGCTTATGTAAATTTTCATTCTTTGATTAATAAATTGCCTGAAGTGGCCACGTTGGCTCAGGCCGTGGACTGTTTCCCTCTTTGAGGGTTTTAAACACGTCAAAAATACTGGTGTATTGATTTGAGATCTGGTTGTGAGCGGTGTCCTTTTGGTGTTCTTTCTGAGGAACTTACCCTGTAAATTCCTACACATTAGTCTTTGTTTATACCATTTATAGAAATTATCTTTGGTTCTGAGAAACGTCAATTGCCATCCAATGTTGCGTGTGAAATAGTTTCAAAATATGAATAATTACTACCCTTCCTAGTCTTTCTATATCATGCATAGTTTCTTGTTGCACTATTTTATCGTAATTATTAATGCGGACAATTTGTTTTCCGATTGGCTTCCATTGCATGGCACTGTTTCTAGATATCGGTGTACGTTCCTTACCATAGAGTTTTCTTTGTCTGTATCTACACTTGTGGAAACACTATGTTGGCTAATGCAAAACCCGTGTACCACTTTTAATTAGATAAAGAAACAGAGGGATGTTATTATGACTCTACGCTAAGGTAAACCCTATACCTATCGCCATCCTGCTATCATCTCATGACCCCAATGTATAAACCCTCGGGTTCACTTTGACTCTAATTAATGACCTCTAATGAGAATAACTCATAGAAATTAACTTCCAATTTAATACAATTATTAATTGAAGTCCTCTGATAAGACTGGTTTACAAAAAGAAATCCTTTAGTTCACTGCAAATATTAATGAAACTCGGGTTAACACCTTGTACCTAGTTTTCTGTCCAATAAGTAATTCCAAGAATAAGTAAGCTCTACTTTCTGCAGTTAGTCATCCACCTGACCATGAGATTGTCCTTCAAGACCAATCTCCGCCCTGGCTCACTCAAAGACAAACAGTCTTTGACAATTGTTTGCGCTTTGCGCCCTTACCATATGGTCATCACTAGACTTGGCAAGCTTGCTTTCTCCTGCTCACTATCGGTCCTCTACCGCGCAGTTTCTCCCCTTTCCTTCCTTTTCCTCATAAGTCACCCATGATGGAGGGGGAGGCAGTTAGGGTTTGCAACTATTTCTTTTTATTAGTAAAAAAAAAAAGGAAGAAAGAACATAACTTCCCTCCTCAGAAGTTACATGATATTCCCGTGACCAGGAACTCATTTACGTTATTTACTAATAATAAAATTTCAATTTATACAGCATATAATACCATCATCCATCAGTTTGTTTCTTTTCCTTTTAACTATGGTAAATGAAATATTTACAAAATTTTGGGGATATTACATCTCCCTCCCTGAGGTTGGACATCTTCCCGATGTCCTTCAGTTATAAACAGCTCTGGGTAAGCCTATTTCATGATTTCTTCATCCTCCCAAGTTGCCTCATCAGGCCCAAAGTGCTGCCACTACACTTTAACTTGCGTAATAGCTCACTTCCGTAGCAGTACTTCTCTCTAGTCGAGAATGTTTAACGGCTTGACCAAGATTTCTACTTCTGGTTCGACCTGTATATCCTGCCACCTAATTACATGTTTAGGATCTTACGCATATTTTTTAATACGGAGACATGGAAGACATTGTAGACTCGTATATGACTTAGCAAGGCGAGCTGGTAAGCCACCGGTCCAATTCTTGCTAAGATCTAGAATGGCCCACAATATCGAGGTGCCAACTTGGCACACCCGCTCCATTACAATGTACTCCTTTTTGCTTGAATCCTCACATACACATGATCACCAACTTGGTATTCTTTAAACCTCCTCTTCCAGTCAGCAAAGTTCTTTTGCCTATCCTGAGCGGCATTTAAGTTAGACCGTACCTTTTTGACCATATCCTCCATTTCCTTGAGCATTTCTGGCCCTAACATTAATTTGTCTTTTGGTCCACCCCAGCTTGAGGGGGTGCAACACTTTCGCCCGTACAAAACCTCAAAGGGGCTCATTTGTAGTGAGGTATGATAGCTGTTATTGTATGCAAATTCAACCAAGTGCAAATACTCCTCCCACTTAGTGGGTTGTTGCATCACATATGCCCTTAACATGTCTTCCACCATCTGGTTTACTCGCTCTGTTTGTCTGTTGGTCTGGGGGTGATACGCTGTACTGAAATTCAGCTGTGTCCCTAATTCCATAAATGATGTTTTCCAGAAAACTGATGTGAATTTCACATCATTGTCCGAAATTATTGTCCTTGGTAGCCCATGCAATCTAAATGTGTTTCGCATAAAAATATGGGCAATCTGTACCACTTTGTAGGTGGACTGCACAGGTATAAAATGCACTGCTTTACTCAATTTGTTTACCACCACCATGATAGAATCTTTATTCTTCCTTGTCTTAGGCAGCCTTGTTATAAAGTCCATAGAAATGGTTTCCCACTTCCATTCCGGAATGGGTAATGGTTGCAGTAACCCTGCCGGGTGTTGATGTTTTGCCTTAATTTGTTGGCACTCCAAACACTGTGCCAAATACTCAGCCACATTCTTCTTCATATCCGGCCAATAGTATTCTTTCCGAAGTGTTGTGATCATTTTCTGATATCCCGGGTGCCCAGCATAATGAGTTATATGAAATTCATCCAAAATTAGATTTTGAATGTTGTTTTGATTAGGCACATACAATATTTCCTTGTAATATAGCATTCCAGCAGCATCCACAGTGTAATCCTGTTGTTTTTCTTTGTTGGTAGGGTGTTGTGCTTGCTATCTTATTTATTGATACACCATATCCTACTCTGTTGCCCTTTGAATCATCTCTGCAAAGGGGATTTTCCACTCGCTAGATGAAATTTCATATAAGCTTTGTAATTTCCGACTTAAGGCATCTGCCACCTGGTTCTCTTTTCCTTTCAAATGTTTGATCTCGAAATTAAAACCACCTAGGAAATCAACCCACCGTGTTTGCCTAGCATTTAGGGTGGGTTGACTGAAATAATTAGTTAGACTGTGGTGGTCTATTAATAATAAAAAATTTCTTCCCATAAGGTAATGTCGCCATATTTTCAAAGCGTGAAAGGAAGCTACTAATTCTAAATCATAGGCAGAATATTTCTGCTCATGTTCCTTCAGTTTCCTGGATTCGTAAGCAATTACCTTCCCTTCCTACATCAACACGCCTCCTACACCTTCTTTGCTTGTGTCAGTGCACACCACATACTCTTTGTTAGGATCAGCTATGCTTAAAATGAGGGCAGTGATGAGCAGGTGCTTAAGCTGCTCAAAACTTTTTTGACATTCCGGGGTCTATTTGAAGGCTCTTCCTTTTTTTGCAAGGAAGTCATAGGATACGCTACTCTTGAGAATCCTTCCAAGAATCGTCTGTAACTAGTCCCATGAAGGATATGATGTCTGCCACGTCCTTTAGGACTGGCCATTCGATTATAGTCCTTATCTTTTCAGGGTCTACCACGATCCCTTCCTTCGTGATTATATGGCCCAAGTACTGTATTTCTTCCTTGAAGAAATTTCACTTGCTGAACTTGGCATATAACTGGTGTTCCCGGAGGGTTTGCAGCACTAATATGAGGTGCTCCTTGTGCTCTTCCATGGTGCGGGAATATATCATTATATCGTCAATAAAGATCAGCACAAATCTGTCCAAATATTGATGAAATATATTATTCATTAGACACATAAAAGTCGTTGGGGAATTAGTTAACCCAAAGGGTAGAACCACAAACTCGTAATGTCCATACCTTGTTCTAAAGGCAGTCTTAGCTATGTCTTCCTCCTTAATCCGGATTTGGTGATAACTTGATTGCAAATCGATCTTGGAAAATATTGTTGCTCCTTTCACTTGATCAAAGAGTTCATCGATCCAGGGTAAAGGGTACTTGTTTTTTATGGTCCATTTATTCAACTGACGATAATCTATGCACATCCGAAGAGTCCCATCATTTTTCTTAACAAACAACACTGGAGCCCCCTAAGGAGACACACTGGGGTGAATGTAATTTTTGTCTAGCAGTTCTTGTAACTACATTTTTAACTCTGTCAACTCAGGTGTACTCATTCTGTAGGGCGCTTGGGATACCGGTGCTGCCCCTGGTACCAACTCGATAGTAAAGTCTATCTCACTCTTAGGTGGCAGTCCGGGAATCTCCTCTGGAGACACATCAACAAATTCTTGTATCACAGGGATGTTGTGTAAAGTGGTTGTTTTATCTTTCGAGTTAGCATAGCCCACTTGGATGGCATACATCTGACTCCCCTTTCTAATGCATTTTGCTAATTGAGAGGCAGTTATTGGCTGAATCTGCATTGATCGCTTAATCCCCTGTAGCTCCTGCCTTACTCCAAGTTCATCTTTGTAATAAATAGTCTTTGTTTTGCAGTTGTCTAGGGACTAGTGTTTTTCTAGCCAGTCCATATCAATAAGGACATCATAAGAACCAAAGGGAAGTATAGTCAAATCTGACTTTATTAACTGTCCTGCTATCTTTAAGGGGCGGTTATCGACCTTAGTAAGTACTCTTCGCTTGGCCCCTGTAGCTAGCTGTACTAACCATGGGTTCCTAAATTTAACAGTTTGCAATTTATAGTGCTCCACAATCTTAGGACTAATGTAACTTAATGTGGCTCCAGGGTCAATTAAAACAATTACAGTAAGGTCTGAGATTTTACCTTCGAATTCCACCATGGTCGGCTGGTACTCTGCCTGACGATCTTCCAGGGCCGCATTAATTCTTGGTAGGCTGCGTCCTACATCATCGACTGTAGATGCTTCGTGGATTTTGGAAACTTGTTTGGTCCCCTTTCACTGTGGGCATTTTTTAATTTAGTGAGGCCCACCGTAGCCCCAACATTGCACTCGGGGTCTTGCTATCCCATCACTATCTATCTTTCCTGGCTGTTCGCTGAATCTGGACTCATTAGCAGGCTTTGATCTAAGCGATTTTTTTATGTAAATTTCTGTTGTTCAGTCCCTTGGTAAAACTCTTGTTACTACTACCACAATGCCCTTTATTGTTTAAAGTCATTTTGTTGCTTCTCTTATCATTCCATTTCTTACTCGAAATTTCTCCCTTTTGTTTACTTTGCTGGTAACAGATCTTGGCTTTACGTATTACTTCATCCATGGTCTTTGGATTGTCAAACTCGGTTCTTTCCCTCATGCTCAGGGGTAAACTACTGACAAACCTCTGTACTTTTGCCTTTTCCTCTCGAATATAAGACACATAACGCAATAAGGAAGTAAAGCGAGTAATAAATTCATCCATAGTTTGATGTCCCAACTGCAAGTCATGTAATTCCCTAGCCTTCTCGTTATAGAAATGCTTAGTCAAGTATCTTTCTTTAAAGTACTTATGAAATTTTTCCCAGGTAATATTCTGCTCGCTTACTCCTTTTACAATTTTAACTTCTTCCCACCACAGGGTGGATTTTCCCTGCAATTGGAAAATGGCCAACCGTGCTTTGAGGTTGTGGTCATACTCGTATAGCTGGAAATATTTATTCATATTAATCAACCATGCTTCAGTGGCTTCATCCAATTCCCCATCAAAATGTGGCGGTTTAATCTTGTGGAATTCCCCTTGTAACTCTATCTATTTCCTTTTTGAGGTGTGCTACTCGGAAGCATTATCAGACCATTCCTCTTATTCTTCCTCCCTTCCTTTTGTCCCCTCAGGTCTTGTATGGTGACCCCGCTCCTTAGACTCCCTTTGCTGCTCACCACTTGGATTCACTAGCTGCTGGTTTTGCTTGTCAAATAGGCTTTTTATTATCCTTTCCTGTTCTAAAGTTAACCTTGCGTTATCTTCACGTAGACGGGCCATTTCATTTTTCAACCCCTGCACAGTCTCAAGTATTGCGAAATTCGTATTGCAGGCCTCTTCTCCAAGTTGTACCCATAATTCTGGGTTACTTTTAGGACCTGTTACAAGCCCTTGACCCACTGGAAACTTGTGTGAGACATTGTCTACTCTTCTCATCTTGGTAGTCTGTTGTTTCCCTGTATTCAACCTAAGGAAAGTGACAAAAGGATGATTAATGCTTTAATTGTTTTTGTTTTTTTGAAAACAACATAACTCATAAAATTGAACTGGAACAAAATGTTGTTACTTTTTATCTGCCCTTTCTTATTTTAATATGAAGATATACTTCTCAAAGGCCACAGTTTCTGAAACTGGGCTTTGATACCAATTGTAATGACTCTGTCTCGGGTAAATATATAAATATATATATATATTTTATTTTTTTATTTTTTTAGGGTATGTATTACCCTCACCAGTTCACATGACTCGTGGACATAACTTTATACATCGTTGGAAATCCTAATGTTTAATTTTGGCACATGTTTGTATGCGGTTATGGATTTTTTTCCCAATCTCAATGTAAAAGTTTCGAGGCTCATTTACTTGCTACTTGGGTGACATGCAAATGTTGTCCACGCGGCATTAGAACGTATGGTAACTCTTCCGCCTTCCCATGGCATGTATAAGGTGCCATTAACTTTGGCTGTCCGTCCTGTATGTGGCTGGCAGATCGAGTCCCATCACCGTGGGTAGTCCTGCTTCAATCGACGTTAGGGATCCCTCCTTGCTATCCAACGGTTGTCGTAGACTTGCGGGTTTCAACCTATGCCTCGGTCTAGGGTGGTGTCATTTGGAAAGGTAACTCTTCGTGGAGCCAACTTTGGTAAGCTCATCCCATGCCGCCTGAAGCGTCAAATTCTCTGTTCTGGTTTCACTGTTGGCGAATTTTGGGTCTACTGCTCCCTTCAGGTAAATAAGTTTTTCGTTGAAGTTGTTCTATGTGATTTTCGAGGCTAGCACAACCCTTATTCTACGTTAACCATTGCCTCGTCCTGCCTTCCTCTATTTTGCAGAGTTCTGGTCTCGAGGGTGATAATCTATTGCAGCTCTGAAGGGGCTAGTCTGGCGCACAACAGCTCCACCCTACTCAGGTAAACTTTCGACTCATTGTAGTTGTCTTCCCTCTTCTAAACTGTCACAATTTTTCTATTTCACAACACTGATGTAGTCTCTTTGTTTTCATGTCCTGGTTTGTTTGGCATCAGGTTGGACGCCTATTCTAACTCAGGGAAACCCTCCTTGAACAGGGTCCAGGGTTCCAGGTATGCACATTTCCTTTGGCCGAGCCCCTGAATGAAAAGTCTTCATTCATTTATAGATGGAAGGTTCAAAAAGGGGTATTCCTCAACTGTGACCCTGTCGAGTTTGAATGGAAGTGCATGAGGCCGAGCTCGAGTTCTATGTGTGTAGTTTTGTTTCCTTTGTTATAGGAATTTGGCATTAAGCCATAGTTTTAGTTCATGACTCGGCCCTTGGGGTATGGCACGGTTGTGCGTAGCCATGCTACGACATGCTTCCCTCTTGCTATTGGAATTTAAACTAAAATACTCTGGTCTTTAATTCATATATCAATGTTTATTCATTTATTGTTTTTATACCGCATGCTCTGAGGGTATATTTGTGATAGATGGAATGTGAAGTTTTCTTCCATGGATGCCTGGTTTGGCCAGGGGTAGAATCTGTAACTGTGATTCATTATCTATCTATAATATACAGTTTTTGTTGAAGGTATCTTGTATTTGGTTTCGGTCTCAGACCCGCTTAATGCCGTAGGCATAATGACACTCTGTTAGGTTCTTTGTTTGTTCCTTAGGGTTTTTTTGCTTAAAATACCTTACTTAAGGATTTATAATACCAGGGTATGAGACCTGGAAGCACCTAAGGATTTCCGTTTGGCCTAACTAGGCTCAGACTCTACTCTTAAGTTGCTATCCCACGACACTGTAGCTTAGCCTTGGCTACAGAGCACCATGGGCTCTATTTCCATGTATTGCTAGCAAGATAGACTGATAACGTAGTAGTCTTTGTTTATACCATTTAGATAAATTATTTTTGGTTCTGAGAAACGTCAATTGCCATCCAATGTTGCTTGTGAGATAGTTTCAAAATATGAATAATTACTACCCTTCCTGGTCTTTCTATATCACGCACAGTTTCTTGTTGCACTGTTTTATCGCAATTATTAATGCAGATAGTTTCTTTTCCGATTGGTTTCTATTGCATGGCACTATTTCTAGATATCGGTGTATGTTCCTTACCACAGAGTTTTCTTTGTCTGTATCTACACTTGTGGAAACACTACGTTGGCTAATGCAAAACCCGTGTACCACTTTTAATTAGATAAAGAAACAGAGGGATGTTATTATGACTCTACGCTAAGGTAAACCCTATAACTATTGCCATCCCACTATCATCTCATGACCCCAATGTATAAACCCTTGGGTTCACTTTAACTTTAATTAATGACCTCTGATGAGACTAACTCACAGAAATTAACTTCCAGTTTAATACAATTATTAATTGAAGTCCTCTGATAAGACTGGTTTACAGAAAGAAATCCCTTAGTTCACTGCAAATATTAATGAAACTCAGGATAACACCTCGTACCTAGTTTTCTGTCCAATAAGTAATTCCTAGAATAAGTCACCTCTGCTTTCTACAGTTAGCCATCCAACCGACCATGAGATTGTCCTTCGAGACGAATCTCCCCTTAGCTCCCTCAAAGACAAACAGTCTTTGACAATTGTTTGCGCTCTGTACCCTTACCATCTGGTCATCACCAGACTTGGCAAGCTTCCTTTCTCCTGCTCATTGTTGGTCCTCTACCGCACAGTTTCTCCCCTTTCCTTCCTTTTCCTCGGAAGTCACCCACGATGGAGGGGGAGGTAGTTAGGGTTTGCAACTGTTTCTTTTTATTATTAAAAAAAAAAAGAAAAAAAAAAGAACATAACTTCCCTCCTTAGAAGTTACATGATATTCCCATGACCAGGAACTCATTTCTTTTATTTACTAATAATAAAATTTCAATTTATACAGCATATAATACCATCATCCATCAATTTGTTTCTTTTTCTTTTAACTATGGTAAATAATTTTTTTACAAAATTTTGGGGATATTACACTTGGGCTACGTCTCCTTGAGCTTTAATCAACTCGATTAGACTCTGGGATTATGGCTGAAATCTTTTACAAGGTCCACGCTCAACTCCATTGGTTTACAATGAACCTATGGGTTTAGAATGCCATCTTATCCCACTAGCTATCCTCACTCTGCAGATAGATCTAGGCTTCTTTGGACATGACTCCTTCAGTCAGTGCTCTGAGCTTCTTGAGCTTCTAGCTTCTCTGACTCCCTCAAAATTCTCTTAACTGTCTGTGGAATGCCTTCTTCTATCTTCAGTACACATTGGGCACCAACAACAGTTGGATCATTTGATCTCTTTGCTGTTCTACAGCTTCACTATGGCATCATGGATCTTAGAAGTTTGCTTTGAGCTCTTTGGCTCTCCAGCTCTGGCTCTCAAGTCTCTGGCTCATCTCGCTCTGGCTCTCTTAGCTAACTAGTTCTGTCCGTCTGGCTCTGCCTCCAACCTCTGGTGGCTTTGCCTCTGCTTAGACCTCCGGATCTGAAGCTCTCAGGCTTTCTGGCTCTCGGCTCTGGCTCTTGGCTCTTACGAGCTTTTCTCAACCTCTGCATGCCTTTCATTTTTGTTTGACTTCCAAGCGAATTATCAGCAACCTTCCAGCGGCCTCCAAAACTCTCTACCTCTGCGCATTGCAACAATCTTCAACAACCTCTACAATTGTGCGCTCTATGCATTTGTAACACGTTGGTTACAATCCTCCATCATGGAAAACCCAACTATTCACCACAAGCATTTGTTTACAATGGAAAGGAATTGTTGGTGTGGGGAAACTCGATCATTTTGCCTTTCTCTAGCTGTGATAGCCAAATAAAGGAAATACACAAGAAAACAACTCATGGAGTGTTTAATCGGACCTTAAAATGCATTCAATCACATCTATATCCCTCTCAGGTTCGTCCTGTCATCGCAAATTGCGATTGCATAGGTAGGAGATCAAAAACCCAAATACAAAGGAATACATAGAAAATATGAAAATACAGATCTCAAATTTTATGCAATCACATCTATAATCCTTATCGGGTCCGGGTCTAATCACCTATTGCAATCGCAACGGCTCGGGGGTTCTTTCCATATACCATGGAACATTGCGTTGCAATCTCATATCGCCGACGCTGATCCGCCAATCCAATCATTGAAATCACAAGTCCATAACATCACATATCGGCGCCATCGCTGATCGCATATCGACATATCGCAGTGCTACGGGTCCTTCCATTTTGGGAGTGTCGATCGCCGATCGGTTAATTGCAATCGCAATCGCTCATCGCAATTGACTCCGCCTGGGTCCTGATGTTGCATGTAGGCCTACCTCCGATCCAATGTATCGAAGATCGCTGATCGGGGGTTGGTCCGGCCTTGGGTCTAAGTCCGTCCTTTTAACCCTTTCCGATGCAATCTTCTTTAGAAATCCTTTATTTCTCCTAAGTCCCATTTAATAAGAAAATGCCACCTTTTCAAAGGATAATAGGCAATTTTTTTTTACAATAACTTCTTCATCTGAAGTCCATTTTCACCCATTCAAATTGCGTTAGATTTAAGATGAAGAGATCTTTGCAATGAGACTATTTCCAGGAGCATCCTTTGACTTTCATTTTTCCTCTGTGAGGAAAATTCATAGACTTAAAAGTCTATTCTAGATCCATTTTGGATCAACTGCCCCAACTTGAATTGTGCAAGACATCTCGTGGCCAGGTCGACCATGCTCAGGAATTCCCTCACACAGAAACACCTAAACCCCTGACCTGAAACAACTTCCAAAACCCCACCCAAACACTCAGGTAAACCCCTAGCAACACATAGCACACTAAGACCCTTCAATTAACTCCCGCAGGTAAGGCATAGAGTAGAGAGCATGTTGAAACTTCAACCCTGGTCTCTGAATGACTCTACCACTTGCACTTGAGGATTTAGAATCTAAAAATAACCATCGAGACGACCATAAATCAGACTAAAAACCTCAGTCCCAACATAGACGTCAGACCATCAACCAGTTACCACAAAAAGGGCATGAGCATCCCAAATTCGTAGAATAAAACCGAAAAACCAAACAACAACCCAATTGGACCTTATAAAAGCCTTAAGCCTTGAACGCAGGTTTTCAAACCCACTTCCTTCGACATACCTTGAAATCCCATGTCTATAAAGTCCCAGATTTAGCAAGAAGCAACATAGACATACCTATTGACCAAATGTACACAAGCTCATCACAAATTATAATAATTATACAGGGAAACCAAGCTATAACACGAAATATCTTATTGAAGTCCTTGACGTAGGAATGCAAATCAAATTCTCCCAACAAACTATCATGCAAAGACTCTACCTCACTGGTAATGAGCCCAACCTGCAAGAGAGATGTTGCCTAGGGTCCCCCTCTCATGGATCCCAATATCTCAGCTTTTTTGCCTTCGTTAGGTACTCACCGCCATTCCAATTATCGCCCAAAGTGCTTCCAAAATCCACCTAGTGCGCCATGCATGGATGAGCAAGAACAAACTATTATCTTTCGCAATCGAAACATAACCTCTTCCACCCTATCCAATGCCCATAACAAAACTTATCAAATCCACTACAATGCACATCAACCAAAACTTATAACTTTCACTTATTAAATCCATTGCAATGCACATCAACCAAAACTTATAACTTTCACCCATATTTGAGATTGTTTCGTGTCCTCCCTTTACATATGACCAATCTAACACATATTAATTACAATGACTAGTTGAATTAGAAAAGCAACAAACCCATCTAACTCAAAATAACATTGTTCTACCACCTCATCAAAACAAAATTTTATATTTTAAAAATATTTTTTTTTAATAATTTAATATTTTTGAAACCAAAATATATTATAAATTATAAATATAATAATATATTTATAATTTTTATATTTTCTAAAAGAACCAGCTTAAAAGAATAGTTTTCTATTTCTTTTCATTTTAATAATTTTTAAAATGATTAGCGCAAAACTTTATATTTTAAAAAGTTACAAATTTCCTCATAATTTAATATAGTTAAAAGAAGATAAACAATGGACTAAATCCTAACGGAACTTTGAAAAAATTATAGGATTTTTAAGAGATAATTAATGGTTGCGAGGCTTATTTAATTTTTGATATTTAAATTATAAATTTATTTGTTTATTTCGTAAGAGCAGAGAATTTATATTGTTGCTGAGGATATAAATTTATAATAGTTATGGTTTTACTGGTTTATCATTACGGAAACCAAATCAATATCATAAACACAAAATTTTAAGATTGTTTATGTGGTTTATGACTTATTAAAGTAACAAGAAAAAAAAGTGAAAAGACTTCAAAAAGATATTAGATAAATTAAAAGACATCGCTGCATTGCTGGAAATGTCGACATGAGCATATGCTTTTGTTGCATTTCATTTTGCTAGATTTTTCTCCTAATATGGCAATTGAGGTTCTCTTTTTGTGTTTGACGTGGAGGGATATGTCCCTGTGATTCTCAAGATCATGATTTCCTTGTTAATGTTGTTCATTTTCTCCATAAGTTTAGTCATACAAATTATGATTTTTTTTTGAATGGCAGACTTGTTTCTGAGGACTTTTCTGATTAGAGTTTTTATGGTACATATGAGAAGAAACTCTAGCTTTGGTGGAGTTTCTATGTTTGGGATCCAATCTTTGGTTTCCTAGTCCATGTGTGCGTCAAGAATGAACCTTCAAGATTGTCTGACATGATCCTCCATAATAGTTATTGCTCTTTGGACAACTTCAGGGATGATATCCTTGTATCCTTTCATGGTTGCCTTGGCTGAAGATTGTGATCTTCATGGGACCCCTTGAAGAGATGGGAGATGGGGGACAAAAATTGGGATAGGGGAGATGCTCAGTTTTCCCCTTCTGTTACAATGAGGACACTCGACAAGATGACACTTGACCATGCTGGGGTCAAGGAAATCAATGATGTGAACATGGGGGAGGGAAAGAGTTGGTAGATTGGACTAGCAGGGAGAAGCCGAGGAGGGCTTGGAGAAGGAGAAAGGAGCCAAAACAAAGGAGCGAAGTAGTGAGGGAAGGGTCTGGCTGAGAGGGGAAGATAATAGCACAAGAGAGAGAACCGGAGAGAGCGCTAATGGTTAATAGGGAAAACATAAAACTTCTAGGAAGAATTTAGGGAGATCGGGGAAAAATAAAGCCCAACAAAGGGAGAGAAATCCAAATACCATAAGATCTCACAAAATATAAAAAACTAGAATATAAATAATGTAGGATCGAGATAGAATTGCAGGGCATAAGCACAAAGAACCCAAACCTGAGTAAGTTAGTCCCGCTACAATGGATTATGCACAGAGGTGAGAAAATCTTGAACCGTCAAGATGGATAAGTATACTAAGAGCATCGGGTGTCAATTGCTCTATGAATTAGTGTTGTCAGACCAAAGAATCCAACGTTGCTTACTCCTTGCCATGGTTCGCTTGCTACAAATGATTTGAAACATTACTTGATTGCTAAGTGGTTGTGTTTTTTCCACTTCCGTGCATAGTGGGCTTTATTTGGCTTATATCCATCTATGATTAATGTCCCTCATCCTAGAATGTGAAGACCATTGTGTCTTCATACCTTCCCTAGTTTTTGCATGCTCTGGGTTTGTGCTATATTAAAGATGTTAAGCTGTCAATTTCTCTTTGTCCTGCATGGTGGCGGGGTGGCCATGCAGACTACCAGGTGGAGGCAGTCTTGCTTCCTTTTATTATACTATGTTAACACCACCTTAAAGCTTGAGAGGTGTTTCAGATGGGCACCATCGTGGGGAGAATTATAAGGTAAATGAATTTTATTATTATTATTATTTTATATTTTAATATTATTCATTTATAAATATTAAATTTATAGTTTTAAGATAACATTTATTTAACTTTGGTATGAGAGTATAATTTAATATTGCATTTGTTTTATTAAGAGTAATTTTTTTTAAAAACTTAAAGGAAAATGTTTAAAGGCGATAACTTGTAGATTTTGGTAGGAATGTAAATCTATTTTTTACGAATTACAAGTAAACAAGTGCAACTATATAAATTAAATGGTTAGTAAATGTGGCTAGACATCAATTTATAACAAGCACCAAAACACTTAATCAAACGTCTCAAATTGCTAAAATTCAAAAAATAGCTAGAATTTTAAATTATAACTTTATTAAAAAAATATTATTATTATTATTGCTTAAAAAGAAATATATATATATATATATATATATATATATTATATATTATTATATATTATATTATATATATAATACACATTTTACAAAAACATGTAACAAGATTATTAACAATAAAGATTCACCCCACTTCATCATGTAGATTATTAATTGTAAATAGGATTTGTTACAATATCATATGTCAATACCATTGCTTATCAACGCCACATACCCAAAAACTATATAACTCATTTTATATTATACTTTTTCATATGAAATTTCTTTTAATTAATGAATGTAACTAAAAGGGGAAAACAAAGATAACTACTTTGGAAATAGATGTTACCCTTTGATTTTTTATATAATTAAGAATATTCTATGGAGATTAAGTTCCTACCATCTATCTAATCATTATTAATAATTAAATTAAAACTAGCACAACTACATTAATAAATGTGATTGATATAGACCAATATACGTCAAAGAATTTCTTCATAACCCCTTAAAGTTTCATTATTAAAACTAGTAATTTAATAAATAACATATACACAATAACATATAAATTTTATAATCAATTATAAACCTTAATCATAATTGTTTTTTAATATTTCATACTTAATACAATTACAAATAATATACAACCAACCATGTACAGTTCAACCAAAGTCTGAAACCCTAAAAAAATGGACAGTTGAACCAAAATCTAAAACCCTAAAAAAATAAAGATTGAACATGGCACTCAGATCTTCATAAATACATTGATAACACTTTTGTCAAATAAATTTCCAAGTTAACAAGAAAAACCATTAAAAAAATGCATTAATAATGAATAAAAAAATATGAGTTTCCATCTTGCTCACACACCCATAGACGCTTCAATATTTGAAAATTGCATTACAACAAATTAAATGTGATTTCCTTAAAGACTATGTATCCACTCAATCTTAAAATTCAGAGTACTCATATTCACCTTTTTTTTTTTAAGTCGGTTAAAGCGATTCTTGTGTTCCTAAGAATCACATTCTTAGGTCTATAGACATCCAAAATGTATGCTTTTCCATGTAATCAACTCGTTTAGAAATTTAGAAATTTAAGTTTTGATTGTGCAAAAAGTAGCTATCAAAGGTGTGATTTCAATAAATTGTTGTCGGATTTTGACAAGAAAAACCCACGAAATTTTTTTCCAAAAAATCTCTTTAAAGACAACTCCCTTATAAACCTGCACTTATACATTCTTAAAAAATACAATGAATAGAGGAACTCAGAACCTAAAATTGGGAAGAAAAAACGGTTTTTAAAAATAATCAAATCAAGAGGAAATCTATAGTCATATGGAGGTTAAAGTTACTAAACTGAATAGAGACCATAATAGCATGGAAAGGTTGGAATTAAATATAACAAACAATGCAGAAGAAAATACAAAGTACACAGACTATCAAGCGGTAAGTGCAGAGACTATGCAGAGGCGTATACACAGTACGTGTAGTAGTGATTTGATTCGAAGAACCCAATGAGGGTTTCCAATAGCGACAACTTGAAGGAGGGCATTTTTCTTCCATTTTAATTGAACATTAACGGAATAGCTTGCCAGTCCGCGGTTCCCACTGCATAACAATTTCGAATCCTCAAATCAGCTGAAAGGAAATTATATATCAAATCTCTAAATTGATTTACACAAATATAAAAAATGGTAGAGCAAAAAATATGAGAAACTAAGAAATGTCAAAGTAGATATGAGAAACTAAGAAATGTCAAAGTAGCTTAAAACCTATTAGCAAATATATGCAAAACTAAGAAATGTCAAAGTAAATTAAATTTGCAAAACTAAGAAATGTCAAAGTAAATTAAATATCGAATAAATTTAGTCAAAGATGAGAAAGGGTGGAACGAACCATAGACAGATATAGATTATGAACTCCTCATTGTTATGAGGATTAGGCCAACTCACTATCCCTCTTTTTTTTTCATCCCATCCCATCCTTTTGCGAATGGGGAGTACATTTTTTTTAATATCAGAAATATTTACAATTGAAGTTAAGGTTACGGAGATTGAATCCAATAAATTAAAAGAAGCTAGACATATATACATCCCATCATAAAGAGCATAGATATGCATGGTGAAAGGTTAGAACAGATGAACCAAGACCCTTCCAAAGTACAACAGAGATTTAAATCAATTTTTCAAATTGCAATGGATTCGGATGAAGAAAAGAAGAGGAAAAAGACAATAAAGTCACTCCGGGAAAAAAAATATTTAAATTTAATTGGTTATTCTTAAATATAAATTGAAAAAACTTTAAAATATTTTTGATGTTTTTAGGCTAAAATATTCTTTTGGCATAAATCTTATTCATTTAATACAAATTCAAAATCCTCCAATTCCAACGCTATGCTTATCTACATAATTATGAAAATTTCTTTCCAAAATTGATATACATAACCACCTAATTATTTAAGTTGTTTTTTCTTTCAATAACACTAATGAATAATTTTCACAACCCTTAAATTATAATAAATATTTCCGATATTTAAAAAGGGTAAAAGCTATAAAGCTATAGAAGGGCATTACAACGTGATAAAGTGGTGTTTGGTATTATGTGTAAAGACGGTAATAAGTAGTAAATTTGGAGGGAGTCATTTATGTAGGTGGATTACGGTTAAAATTTGTAAAAAAAATTCAAAAAATATTGTAGAGGTAGTTTTTGAATCATGTTTGTGATGGTGGAAATGGATTTAGCATCATCAAAAACTTCTAAAACATTTAAAATTATAAAATTTGACAGTTTTTACCTAGATTTACAAAAATCCCTACGAAATTTTTCCAAAATATGACCAGAATTTTCATAACTTTTAAAACAAAAAACATAATCCTTAAACTATGATAACTTTCACAAAGAAAAACATAATCATTAGACTATGAAAATTTGGAGTATATGAACAGTTCACATGAACACAAAAGTCACATCGTATCTGTACTTTTGTACTTCTTCAACGTACAACGTCTAGAATCTATACTTAGGGACGTCTCATAGACTGCATTGAAAGCTCCTTAACTCTGCCATCAAAATATTTTAAAGAAAGAAGATATGAACACATTTGACTATAAAAGGAGTCGGAAAAAGTAAAGAAAGAAGATATGAACACATTTGACTATAAAAGGATTCGGAAAAAGTAAAATACGGATTATGTACATGGTCTAAAAATAATTTATTGATTTGGTTTTTATTAATATAATTTTAAAGTTTGATGTGTAATTATATTAACTTGTTATTTATACATTTTGAATAAATTTAATGGTTAACAGTATGTGTTTTTTTAAGACGTTACAGGTTTAAAATCACAAAAGTATGTATGTTTTTGTAGACTTTAGTAGTTAAAATCACAAGGGTAGAGCATGTATGTTTTTGTAGACTTTAGTAATCAAATCTTTGCGTAGAGATTTACTATCCCACATGCCTTCATAGACTTAGTAGTCAAATTGTCAAATGTTTGCGCACATGTGGGTCCATTGTCCCACAAACAAGGAGGTCTCATACACCAATTTGGTGTCTGGCTTGGCTGTGACCTTAACTAGCATTTGCACCAGATGTTGCAAAGGAAACGCTGTAATGCATAAATTGAGGAACAATCATGACATGGGAATGGGTGAATTTAAATAAAACACAGAGATGTAGCATAAATGCAATTCTAAAGTTGTATAAACTGATTTTTATTTAGGGTGCCTAAAACTTCCATATGTCAAGTTGTCACTATATATGAAAAAGGCATTTCTACAATATATATTGAACTAGGAGTGGATAAAATTTTAGGGCTGTAGTCAAAAGCATTACAAAACTTGAATATGTCAAGTTGTCACTATATATGAAAAAGGCATTTCTACAATACATATTGAAGGGGGAGAAAACAAAAGTGGATAAAATTTAGGATTGTAGTCAAAGCATTACAAAACTTGAATATGTCAAGTTGTCACTATATATGAAAAAGACATTTCTACAATATATATTAAAGAGGGAGTGGATAAAATCTAAAAAGTAACGCACCCAGATAAAAATAGATAACTCCCAATTAACATCAATGCCCCCATAATCCATCAAGCATTGTGAGTACATGACCATTATACAAGGTTATAATCGTTGCACCATACCCATACTTATCTTGAAGCACACGTGGAGGAACTGTATGACATGCTTGTAAAGTAAAAATTATGAAATACTATGCTCATGCCGTTATAACGTTGGAAAATTATTGTGCAAGGTTATAATCATTGCACCATACCCATACTTATCTTGAAGCACATGTGGAGCAACTGCACGACATGCTTGCAAAGTAAAAATTATGAAATATTATGCTCATGCCATTATAACGTTGGAAGTATCCCATTGTTGATCATTCAAACAATCAATCAACCAAAAGAGTAGTGGTTAGATAGTTATAGAGGATTTGACTATCTACTTACCCACAACCTGCAATTTCAATAGCCATTGTAGAAACAACTTGCCTATAAGCTACAAAGGTGAAATAATTCAATCTAGAGAAACACAGTAATCATATCATATTCATGACTACATAGCAGACCTGAACTTCCAACTGACCTATATGTGGTTAGAAAGAGACTAGCCAACGAACACAATAATCATATCATATTCATGACTACATAGCAGACATGAACTTCCAACTGACCTATATGTGGTTAGAAAGAGACTAGCCAGCTAGCCATTCTTTCATCTACTAGACTTCCCTTTTAACCTGAGAAGATTCTTCCATCATAACAGCCAATGATAACTTGAAAGAATCAATTCAAATAAAAATATGAGATTTGAAAATATTAAGTTTGTACTTAATTTAATTGAAGTAAATAATAATAATGATTCCTTGAATCAATGGTTGTGTGGGATGTCAAAGGTTAGGAGGTGTTCTCGTTTTTTGTTTTTAATTATTAAATATAGAATCGGTACAAATTTCTTAAATGGAAAAATATTCATTTATTGAATTATTCTTGCTTCCCTGGTTGACTGTGGCCAGTCACCGCCCATCTCACCATCCCCACAAGCTCTTATTGTACCAGAACGTCAAGAATGTGTTGGTGTTAGATAGTGAACCCATTGTCCATTTTCCTGGGTGGTATGACCTACTTTTAAAAGGAGAAATAAAAAATTGTCCCAATTAAATGGTGGAACCCAGAGGATGTTTCAAGACCAAAGTAAAGAAACCATTAGGATGTTTCCAATCCAAATTGGTATCCCATTCAAATATTGTATTATAAATTGAGAGCTCGGCCTGTAAACACTCACCCTTATGTGTGTTTTCCATTTTCTGGTTCTAGAATTATAATTAGCAATGGCTTCTGATATCTCTTGTGCCCTCGCTATTGTAGAATCCATAAAATCAGAGTTTAAGGAGCCTTGTTTTAGATCATCAGATGGAAATTTGTGTTTGCAGAGAGCTTCAATCCTTACTGAAGTTCTTGATAATATTTTTTCTGACTAGTTTGTCATCAATCATATGTAAAAACTATGATACAATGGCTTCATTTCCTTCTATTCCAGACAATGCTCATAAGAGCTCCTCTATTAGATCTGATGCAAAAAATCCATCCACCAGAGTGTTGAATTCTCTGGGCAAGCTCAAGGATATCAAGTTTATGAGTATATTTCGTTTTAAAATATGGTGAGCTACCATGTTGTAAATGTATCAGATCCGCAAATAGAGACAATTGATTCTTCTACACATTGAAGACATAAGTTCATATGTGTTGATGCTACATATTATGGAAGGAATTCAGAGTAGCCTTGCATCCTGGAGAAGATGACAACATGGTTGTCGGGGTTGAGAGTGGGTCAGACCTCATCCAGGGCTCCAACTTCAAGGCCTGTGTTTATGTTCATACGAATGATAATCCTTTTGACTTTATGAGAGAAGCATACAGCACCATGAGAGTCCATCTTGGCACCTACAGATTGTTGGAAGAGAAGAAAGTCCCTGATATAGTTGATAGATTTGGATGGTACGAAGAATCTCTCTCATAGATATATATATGGTTTTGGAAACCATTCCTTCAAGTGGAATTCAACCTTTCTCAGTTGTCACATACTTCATCCACATATTGCCAAAGGCAAATTAAATCTTTTAGTTTTCTTGAAGTTTCGACAAAGTGGTATAATAATAAATATGATGATTGATTAACGTTTCTTGATGTCATATCAAATACAAGGGTTGAGATGGATCTCGGAGAAGATTATGTTACAAACTAAAGAAGGGGAGAGAAATAGGTATTGGTATCTTTCCTACCCTTAACGAAATTATTTTGTCTTTTCTTATCTCATGAAGGAAGCTATATTGCCTTCGCATTTGGATGGAAGCTTTTGAAGTTTTATTATTTATAATTGCCTTTCATCTATATGACCTCCACAAATGTATTGGTTGGTGGGATGATTTATGTCGAAATTTGTTGTATGCTCAATTTCTTCATCTCATTCCTTCCACATGAAAACAATTACAGTGAGGGTAAGCATAATTACATCGATTATCTGTCAATTGCATGGTCAGCATTTTGTCATTAACATTATATTAAAAGTTAGGATAAGGATTTAAGTCTCCAAAGCTTTCTGTTGTTAATAATAATGTATCATTAAGTGTTGATGGTTCTAAGTCCTTATTCGTTGATCCAGGTTAGAGTACAAAATCAGCTCAAAATGGAGATGGGGAAGTTAGCATTACTAGTGCTGACAAATATTAAAAGTTATGATAAAGATTTAAGTCTCCAAAGCTTTCTGTTTTTAATAATAATGTATTATTAAGTGTTGGTGGTTCCAAGTCCTTATTCGTTGATCACAGAATCAACTCAAAATGGAGATGGGGAAGTTAGCATTACTAGTGCTGATAAATATTAAAAGTTATGATAAGGATTTAAGTCTCCAAAGCTTTCTGTTGTTAATAATAATGTATCATTAAGTGTTTTTAATAATAATGTATCATTAAGTGTTGATGGTTCCAAGTCCTTATTTGTTGATCTAGGTTAGAGTACATAATCAGCTCAAAATGGAGATGGGGAAGTTGGCATTACTAGTGCTGATAAATATTAAAAGTTATGATAAGGATTTAAGTCTCCAAAGCTTTCTGTTGTTAATAATAATGTATCATTAATTGTTGATGGTTCCAAGTCCTTATTTGTTGATCCGGGTCAGAGTACCGAATCAGCTCAAAATGGAGCTGGGGAAGTTGGCATTACTAGTGCTGATAATTCCACTGTTACAGAGATGGGTCTCAAGGCATTTATTGATGATTTGAAGAAAGAGTGGCCTTGATGCTGTTTATTTCTGGCATGCCCTGTGCGGTGGATGGGGTGTTGTCAAGCCAGGAGCTACACAGCTCAATGTAAAGCACATGCCCTTGAATATCTCCCCAGTTGTAAATTGTATGATGCAGGATTTGGCTGTAGATAAGGTTGTTGAAGCTGGGATTGGCCTTGTAGATATGGTTGTTGAAGCTGGGAGTGGCCTTGTGGATTTCTTAACCCGGTCTTGCACTCTCTTTAGCATTCATAAAAAACTTTGTTTGTCCCTAAGATGGGTGGAGGAAGCAGCCAACGCTGCAGCAGTGTGCTGCAATTGTTTTCTCACGAGTGGATGTATCTATTTTGTAAAGCAATTTCGAATCCACTCGGCCGGTGATTGTCCGCTTCATCCTCTGTCTTGAAGAATTGAAGACCTGCAAGATATTTATATATCATTCAAAGCTATAAATAGGGATTGTACGGAAACTGGCATCCCTTTTTACCCAAACCATGGTCTATCATAGTTTTATTATTAAATAAAAATAAAGTTTGCAAACCTTTCTGCACTTGTATCTGGTCAGTGTGCCATATGGTGAGGGTAATAATACACGTAAGAGTAGCGAGTACTCTGTCATATGCTAGGAAATGGTTCTCTTCGCCCCAAGAGCCATCTTGCAGCTCATTCTGAAGAATCCATGGGAGTGTTTGAGGAAAGTGAGGGTGGTCAGAGCCATCAATTGCTGGAATCTTTTCTACCCAAGTAGTATCATACGCAGAGGGATTTGTTTCCCCATCACCAATACCTCTGAACATACTTTTAATATCAGATATTAATGTCTCGACATGCTTATCGGCCCCTACAGCCACCTGAAATTAATACAGGTCAACCAAGATATTTGAGAAAATATCGGCTGAGACAACCATAACATTTTACAAACAAAAAACTTAACCAGCAGTCGTTGAGAATACCAAGTTCCAACCTTGTTAGATGACAATATAGAATCAATAATATCATCCTTCCAAAATCCTGGTGGGAATTGTGGGCTGGCTAGTGTAGGAGCAGAAAACGAATGTGAAGGTATCCCATAAAAATTCAATTAAGCACTTGGCAGCATGTTGAAAACATATAAATTATTTTCGGCCCAAGGCACGAGAATAAACATACCAGTGTTTTTATGAGAGTGATTGGAAAGGGAAGTCGAGTCTTCCTCAATACAAGCAATGATCTTCCTTGAACTTGCATAACAAAAAATACTACGAAGTCGAATCGAAAATAACAGGAGATAAAAATACAAATAAACTTAAAATTGTGTGCGTACCAGATTGTAGGGAGATGCTTCTCCGTTTGGTGGCACTGCTTCTGGCCTTGAGCGTGCTGAAGAGTCATGGAATGCATTGTGTGTTGAGTACATAGGCGTTGGGAGCGAGATGATGAGGTCCAGTCAGTGTGGTAGTAAGGGAAATATGGGATGACAATGAAGACAAGGGCATGGCCATCTTGCCAAAGGGCATTACTAGAGGTAGCGAACGAACTTAATTATATGGAATGTCAAATTGGAGGAGATCACTAAAAATAAGCAATGTGCAGGAGAACTTCTGTGACCAAGACCAAAGTTTCAATTGTAAGCCCATCGCAAGCCACGACGGTCTACCTTCACTCTGCAACGCAAGCCCAAGCCCATTGCAAGCTACGACTGTCTACCTTCACTTGGCAATGCAAGCCCTTTGCAAGCCATGGCCGTCTACCTTTCACTCTGCAACTCAAGCTATGGCGGTTTACCTTTCACTCTGCCACTCAACCCATGTCCGTCTTTGAAGAAAAATATGAAGTTTAGACGATTATTGTTTCAGTTATAATTAATTTTTTTATTAATGGTGTCAAACATTTTAATCGTCTAACATCCAATCAATCAGACGGTTAAAAATTTGACAGGTAAGATAAAAGGAGAGTGAAACCACGTTATAATAATAATTAACTTGAGGATACAAAAAGTTAACCTCAAGTATAATAATTTTTTTTTAATAATATTCAACTTAACGAGAACATCATTTCTCGATTTTTGAGCCCTATATGGGTAATGGGATGACATACGTAGCGTCTTTGTGTTATTAATTATTCTCCCTATCTAATATCGTAAGAATGAATTTGTTATTTTTTTTAAGCGTGGAGGATTAGATATGATCTTCGACATTCATTGCACATGCTCTAATGGAGAACGACCAAACGTGATCCCTCTACTGTATCTTTATGGGATCTCTAACCATTTACTCCACCACCAAACATTTACTCTCCCCTCAACAAGAGAGTTGAGGTGAATTCTAGTTACATTTTCTCAAAGTTGCAACAAAATTGCGTTGAAAGAAATCACCATAACTCATCTAAATAATTGTCAACATCTTGCCATTAGATAGTCGAATGCTCCAACATTACACAAAATCACCAACACCAAGAAAAGATTGTTTAATGACCTCAAACACCATTTCGATTATGGTATGTATTTTGATCACCAACACCAAGAAAAGATGGTTTCATGACCTCAAACACCATTTCAATTATGGTATGTATTTTGATCACCAACACCAAGAAAATATTGTTTCATGACCTCAAACACCATTTTGATTATGGTATGTATTTTGATAGCCCAATATTTTCTTGTGAAATTGTCTCTCTATTTTCTAAACTTGATTAGATGAGGCACAATGGAGTTTGAGTTTGAGTTTGAGTTGTCTCAAGTGCTCTTTTAGGTTCAAGTCTGAAGTTAAAATGTTTAAAGTACAAGGCGTTGGCTTGGTATTGTTTAAAGTCTTAAGTTCGAGTATAAGCATAATGATTGAGAGTGGTTTTTGAAATTGAAGATTCGATTTGAAATACAAGGCTATTTGAACTTTAAAGCTTTAGGGTTGGGAAAGCTTGAGTGTCATGGCTCAAAATTATTTAGAGATTGAAGGTAAAGTCTCTAGTTAAGATTTTTAAGCTGAAAGAATGTAACGTCCCCAACCTCCTACTGGCAATGCTACTAAGTTTATAACATCACACAGTGGAATTATATGTTAGTAATCAACATTGAACATTATTAACACAAAACCTCAATTGAGTTTACGAAAAAGGATAAAATGCATCATCACACATAGGTAAATAGTATGTACGGTAAATAAGGCACATAATTGAACTTCCCAGAGGAATTATAGGCATGTCAAGTATTTGCACATGAACCCCAAAGATAAGGTTTAACAGTAAATCACATAAACAACATAACACATAAATTGAACACTTATCTAGTAAAAATGGATCGAATGGCTACGAGCCTTCCATGTTCTGCCTTTCCATAAATCATGTGGTTCATGGGTTTCACCATGGGTCACTCTCGAGTCAGTGCTGCAACTGCACAGATAACTGTAACAAAAAATTAACCATATGTCCACAACCAAGGTTCCAACCAAACCATCATGGTTTCCAAGGCCCCACACACCCTCTAGGATAATAACCAAGGTATCAAATTACAACCATGCCACTCAACCTCTAGGGCCATAAACTGACACAACTTTGAGTTGGACCAGAACTTAAGCTCAGGGCTCACCAATCAGTTGCTCATGTAACCGAACTCCATCAATAAGCATCAAAATTATAATCCTCCTAGTAATCATAAGGAGGCCTGCAGGAAAGCATGCATATATTTCCCTTAACTGTATGGTGTCTCTTAGCCATGTGGCACTCTGAAGCCTCATGGGCCCAAGGTGCTTTCATCATCCATCCATTATCCACACCATGGAGTTGCATGCCCCCCATATTCTTACCATGGAGTGGGCACCACAACAGGCCGATTTTATATTAATTAATTATAAATTATGTATTTTAGTTGCATCATATTACAATCCTGGCCCTCTTGCCATATAATCAAAACTCGCATATAAGCCAGGGCATATTGGCAACTAAAATATGCAAAACATAAATACATAGGCACACAAACTTGCAAAGTGACTCTGACTCACTAGTTGAATATCAAGATACACACATTTACATCATAAATAGATGGGTTATTACATTCCTTCCCCCCTTATTTTATGCATTGTCCTCAGTGCCACATATATACACCTATATATAGTGCTTCAGTGAAAAAGTCGAGGATAGTCCACCCTCATTACATCTTCTTACTCCCAAGTGGCCTCATAAGCACTAAGTAGGATCCATTGTACTTTACCATGCCTACAACTCGTTTCCGGAACTCCTTGACCATCTTATGCAAAATCTGCACTAGATGTACTATGAAACCACCCTCTATTTCCACCTTGATCATATGCCAATCAATCACGTAATGAATAGAAGGAACATACTTTTTAAGAAAATATACATGAAATACATCATGAATATACATGGATGCAGGTAAAGAAAGTCTTTATGCAACTGGACCAATCCTCTCTAGCATCTCTAAAGGTCCACAATAATGTGTCACTAATTTGGCACAACTACCCAACTTTAGTGAGCTCTTCTGTGGTTTAACTTTTGAAAACACATGATCTTTGATTTTAGATTATCTATGAACTTTACGCATATTTTCATAACTATTATGTTTATCTTGGGAAACTTTAAGGTTTTGCTTAATTTTCACAACTTGCTCTTCCATTTCTTTAAGCAATTCAAGAGCAATCATGACTCTGTCCACCGGATTGCTCCAACTCATAGGAGTATGGGATCACCTACTATAAAATGCTTCTAATGGGCTCATTTTCAATGAAGATTGATAATCATTGTTATATGCAAGCTCTACTAGATGTAGGTAGTCTTCCCATTTGGGCAGTTTATCCATGACATATATTCATAACATATCTTCAATCACCCGGTGAACATGCTTAGTTTGTCCATTAGACTTATGGTGGTATGCAGTAGTAAAATTTAGATTAGTACCTAACCCTTTAAATAATCCTTAGATGTGAACCATAAATCTCTGTCCAAAATAATCACTCGAGGCACACTATGGAGTTTGAAAATCTCTCTCATAAAGATATCAACTATATTAATTGCTTTATGTGTAAATTTCACTGGTATGAAATGAGCAACTTTGGTAAGCTTATCAGCCACCACCATAATCACATCATTCCCTTTAGCCATTTAATGACGCGGGTTTTGTGCAGCTTAGTCAACAAAGGAGGAATAACCCAAACCCATGCTCTTTAATAGTCCAAGTCATTTGATATGGCTACCCTCGACTGGTTTATAGGCTCTGTTAGCCTTAGATGCCTCTTCTTCTTATGAAAAGAAAGACCATGTTAACCTTAAATACATCTTCTTCTGGTGAAAAGAAAAGACAAAAAAATAATGTAATAGATAAACTAAAACAATCTTTCAATATATCTTAAACAATGTATTAGATAAACTAAAACAATCTTTCAATATATCTTAAACAATGTATTAGATAAACTAAAACAAAACATTATAATACAACCAATGTACAAAATTTATAATACAAGAGACCAATACCACAACATAGGTAAGTGGTATGTACAGTTTAGATATATTTTCCAGCCGGATACGAAATGTGAAAATTAACTTATGAATGATATTAAACTAAAAATAACATAATGTAACCTTAATTTGTAAATGGAAATAAGAAAAACTTATGACGAAAGGTACAGAACTACATCAAAGCAAGCTTCCACTCTGTCGGACCGAGGAGAGATCAAACACTGTTAAGTTTGAAAAATACACTTTAATAATCATATATATATATAATAATATATATATATATATATATATATATATCACTATTAATTTCCCAGATGAGAGACAGTATGAAAAGGGGTCAAGGGGTCATGTATCAATTTTGCTATTGAAATGATATTTGCATTATCCATCTGTGAATAAAACCAATAAACACATAATCCGATAGTAATAATGCAATAAAGATAGACACAATGCGTATATCAATATGAATTGCAAAACGGCAACATCCTCAGGATCTGAACTCATGGAATCAAATCACAGGATCAGAATCCTGAACTCATGGAATCAGATCACAGGGTCAGAATCTGCGAGATGTGAGATTTGTATTCTCCTTATGGCACAAGTCACTAAAGGATCACTGAGATCAAATTAAAACATAGCAAATCAAATTAATATTATGAACAGTAATACAATGAAATAGCTTATGGATTCACGGATCCCAGTGACAGAAACGTAAATTTATCATCCATGAACTTTCCAGAATCAAATCGCATAAAGTATAAATATCGTATACGACGATGGAAATATAACTCAAATAAGAATTCTTTTAACAAATTCAACCACATCAAAAGAAAAGCTTACAGAAATCATGTGTATTACACGACCGATATAAAAGCATAATATTATTGTTTCATCCCCTCCTTTTTTTAGATTTACAATTTCTTTATATAATGGTATAGCACTTGCCCTCTCTTGCAACAATTCGATATGATTTTCAATAATAATAGAGATATGATATGAAAATCTATTTCTCCTAATTCAAGTGAGAATCGACGTAAAACTCGCAAGACAGATAGCAATGCAGATTTGCATGCTAATCCAGAGCAGGAAAAATTGAAATTGAAAGCTTGAAATGTTTCCCTGCTGCACGCTACCAATGCAGTCAAGATCAAATCAGGAGAATTATGTTGCTCCAATTTTTGTGAAAATCCAACAATGGCATTGAGAACAATGAGACCGAGGAATTTGATTACCAATTCAGGGTTGAAAGATCTGAATTGAAAAACTTGAAATCGATCTTGTCGACCAGAAGACAAAAATTAACTTATTAAAAACCAACATTTAATGATAATATCAACGTTCTAAGCACAAAATCGAATCTTAAAAACAGTCAAATCTTCCGGCAGATCCATTCAATGAACAAATCCAGATTAAGAATGTTAACAAATGACGGATCAGATCAAAACAATCCGAAAAAGAGCATATTTCATCTCTTCGTCATTTGGTTTATTTGCAGTTAGTGGTGAAATCATCTGTATGTTATTTCATCGAGGAGGATGAACGGTGCAGATTGGACTCACGTGATAATATCGATAACCTGGCAAACGAACCAGTCAAACTATCACTGTGTGGGATACTTGGCACGCGTCGCCGATGGTCTAGCCGCTTTATAATTTCGTAGTTATGCGATATATCCCACATCGGTCGGCTGTATTGACTTTCTGGTCTATATTGACGAAGGGTTTCTCGCTTTATCAATGTGTTACAACATAATCTGCATTTTCATCTAGGTACTAGCTGGATTATCATGAATTTAGAAAATTATTATTGTTTTTAGAATATCTTAATGTAATATGGATTACATAAACATGAATTCAGAATTTATTTAATGTATGGTATATAACGTTATATTACATAACTATGAATTCAGAAATTATTATGGTTTTGTTTGATTTAATATTATGGTACCTATTGTTATATAATATTGTTCAGTTTTATTAATATATATATATTTTTGTAATTATTATTTTTTAATTATATTATTATTATTATTATTATTTTTATAATATATATTTAATACATGAAATAAAAAAATATTATTATTTGTTTTATGTAATATATGGTATACAATGTATATATATTATACCAATAATAATTGTAAATGTTTAATTTAGGTATGTCACAATGTAAAATGAAAAATATAGGTGTATAGTACAATGTTTCATTGGTAGATTATAATAAATTATTACTATATATAATGAGTTTATATAAAATTTAATTAAATTAAGGTTATTTATAAATATATACATAAAATGATCAATGTTTCCAAAATGAGGACAACAATCTAAGTAGTTAGGACTTTTTAAAACCAATTGGCGAATTGCGAATCGTTTGGAGGGGCAAGGCATTTTGATGAACAATAACCAAAGTGAAAATTTCAAAATATCGAGACAAAAATGTGACCATAGCATTATGTTGACCTTAGAGGATAAAAAATGCATTCAAAGCAAATACAATAAGCCAATAAACCATCCAATGAAACTAGAAAAAGGGAATTTAAAAAAATGTGTAATGGGGGCCCCATTATTTTGACCAAAATGTAGGTGTGTTGCTGGCAGACTAACACCATCCTAGAAATTTAGTAATAAAATCGATTAATACGACATCCCATTTCTAGTCGGGAATGGATATGAGATGCAACTAGCATGGTTGGTTCTTGATCTAGGTGGCTCTAGAAATGCTTAGAATTTAGAAGTGGCTCAAAATAGCTGAAAAATCAAAATCATCTGATTGAAGTGAAACTAGAACCAAATTGTAGTGCTCGTCGTCATGATTCCAATGGCATGAATGACACTCAAATCCGAGTTCATATACTTAAGATATTCATGGACAAAGCTCTGGTCGAACCAGGGCAAGTGGCAGGCACTAATGAAACAACATTTTGACAAAGTATTGGCACACATAATTCAACCATCGAATGGGTGAATTTGTTGCTTCGCTAATTTTGCCGACCCTTAAAAATAAGGTCCAAATTATATATATATATATATATATATATATATATATATATATTATATATAAAGTTGGCAGGTCACCATCCCCACCACCCTCTAACCAACACACACACACACACACACACACACACACACACACACACACGGGGTGGCAGGCGGTCATACCCCACCACCTCGTCACATTATAACGACACCATAAATGGGTCGGCGGGGTTTGAACATGCGCTGACTGAGAGGGCTGGCCCACCCGATGCAGTGGCCCAACAAACAACAACACATGCCACCTCCCGTTTCGTTAACAATCGAATTGCCACAAATGAACATAAAATGGTTAAAACAAACCATGTATGTGCCATTTAAAATTTAAACTGCTGACTATTTTTGGGGAGGTAATGGGGTTGGGACCCAGGCCTACCCTCTCCAAATTTAGCACTTCGCTAACAGCCCAACACGCTGCTTTGACAACTCCACCCTTAATATTATTTATGAACCTCGTAAGTCATTCGACCAGGAGGAGGAGCGTTGAACGAAGGCTGAACGAAACAATGAGCATGTCTGCTGAGGTGCTAAACCTTGACGTGTGGGAGCTATGACAAGGGTGGAACTATGCCAGTACGAATTTCGAGACAAATTCTTAGGGAATCTTTGTAGAATTTTTTTTTGATGCTTAAGGAATCTTTAGATAACCTGGAAGGCAATTTTTCACAGTGACTAAATCATGTCAACTTTATACTCGAACAAACCAAAATTTCGCAGGGAACATGATGGTGTGGTCCATTTTCCCATCTGAGAAGCATAATTTTAGGGAGTCAGCAGCAAAGAATCTTTGCAAAATCTTAAGGAATCTAAAAGATTCCCTTGGAGGTTGATTTTTACAGAGGCAAAATGATGTTGACTTTATAGACATTTTTCTCATAATTTCACAAGGAGCATAATGGTGTGCTCAGAATTTTCATTTGAGCAGTGAATTTCTCACCCATATCTAAGAAGGAATCTTTGGGGGAATCTTTGAGATTCCCAAGGGTCCAAAATCCGACGATGTCAGAAAAGAGCCAAGTTTATAGTCGTTTGACACAATTTCGTGCCATGAATTCAATAGTATAGTCCATTTCGTGAGTAAAGCTTTGCATTTTCAAGCCATCCCCGAATGTGGAGGTACGTGATGCAGTAATGCCATGTCCTTCTTTTGATTTGTTGAGATGATGATTTTGTTGTTGATATCCTTATTACCATTATGTTGAAGGATACTTGTATGCCACGTCATGTGAGAATTTATTAGATTTTCTTGCTAAAGGAGAGTCCATTTGAGTGAGAATTCCTATAAGAGAACATCTCATGGAGAAAAATGATACTCTCGTTGAGGGAATGTATCTTTATAATGACAAAGAATGTACTATGTACTCATCATCATCTTGCAACATTTAATGTAGTGATCTCCCCACTCTTGACACTGGGCCCAGAGACGTAACCAACACTAGGTGAGCTTCATTATCAATGTGTGTGTGTGTGTTTTTATTTGATGGTTGTCATTATGTTTCGTCTACCTTAAAACATGTACACGTGGTTTTTCATACTCTTTCACATGCAATTCTTCTAACATCAAAGAAGTAAAAGATATTGGTTAATTTTGGTAGTTGAAGAGATTCAGATCAAGTTTGGTATTAGAGCAGTCTTCTTGCTGATGCGAATTGTGAGTGTGAATGATTGAACGTGCAACAAGAAGGGAAATAGGGAACAACAAAAATATCTACGAGGAGCTCCTCGGAATGGCACACATGGTAGATTTAATGTATGCATATTATGAGGAGAAGATGACAAGAGAGGAACGAGAGAAAGAAACAGCAGAGGATGATGCTCCATCTCCATCTTTAAGTGATTATTCATCTTCTTCATCGTCTTCTCATCATTCAGATGAGGAGATCAATCAGAGCCTTCAAGTAGAGAATTTTGAATTAAGGAGACTTTTACGAGAATTAAAAAAAAGAGAAGTAGAGATTGCAGCTTCAATTACAAGCCATGGAAGAGGCCTTGAAAAAATTGAAGCACAAAAAAGGCTTAGCAAAGCCATCATCACCAATTTCAGAATTGAGAGGTGAGGTAAAAAATGTTGATCATTCTTCAATTTCATTTTTACATGACACTATTTCCATTGGAAACATGAAGGTACCCATTTCAGGAACTGGCATGAGACTCATTACCAAGATGGGGAATAAAGGAGAAGGACTGGTGTTAATGGCCAAAGAATGACTCAGCCATTGGAGGTTGTACAAAGACCTTGATTTGCAGGTTTTGGGTACACTAAAGGAGAGTGTTTAAAGGTAGAAGAAGCTTCCAAGACATTGTCGAAGCCATTAGAGAAAGAGGATGATTAGAACACATAACAATCCTCCCATGGCTGTGCACATTGCAGAGGAAGAGCTAAGACAAGCTCTCATTGATAGGATTTCACTAGAGATAGTCAAGAGATGTATAAGAAGTCTTAGTATTCTAACATTCATTTTGATTATAAGCATGTTAATGATGAGAAAAAATAAGGCATAGTAGTTTTTGTGGTTTGCATAACCACGTGGTTGTTGAGTGCTGGAAGAGAATGGTAAAAAGAAAAAGAATGAGACATGAAAGGCATTCTCCACATTAGCAAAGGAATAAGGTTAAGTAGGTCTGGAGGAAGAATACCTTTTTCAATCATTGCAACAGAGGTGGACATCAAAGAGCCACATGTTGGAGGTTCCATCTAGAGCAACATCTCAAGGACAAAGTGCCCATGTAGGAACCAATTGGCAAAGTTTTTCAACAAGCGAATTTGCCACAGGGAGATGATGATGCATTCACCTTGATGGGTGAGAGATGATTTTACTAGATATAATAGCTTTTGATGGCCTCATTTTGTAAATCATGTGTTGCGATATAATTGTAAAAGTGATGATTTGTTTTCTATTGATAATTAAAGCAACGATGATGTTTTGGCCTTTTATCAATAGCTTGGGTGTTGATTTCTATTTTGATGTAAAATTGACCAAAGAGTATGTGTTATAAATCTTGGTAAGTATGGAGATGCAGGTGTCGACTCATCACTTATGGGTTTGAACAATAAGGGTGAAGGAGAATGAAGTATGGTCTATCAGGACACTTGTTGTGCAGACAATGTAACATAACAGTTGCAAATATATTCATGATTTTGGTGGACCAAAATCTCCTCAATGGGGAGGAATGATCCAGGTGGCTCCAGAAACACTTATAATTCATAAGTGGCTCAGAATAGCTCAAGAATCATAGTCATTACATTGACATGAAATTATGACTAGATCGTAGTGCTCATCATCTTGATTCCAACGATGAAAATGACACTCAAATCCAAGTTTAGATGCTCAAGATATTCACGGTCAAAGTTTTGGTCAAACTAGGTCAAGTGGGAGTCACTGACGAGAAATTTTTTTGGCAAAGTATCGATGCACACAATCCGACCATCGAAATTGGTGAATTTGTCACCTTGTTAATTTTTCCAATGAACCTTAAAATTTGGTCAATATATACCAGTGGTAGGCGGTCAAACCCTGCCACCCCGTTACATTATAACGACACCATAAATGGGTCTGTGAGGTTTGAACACGTGCTGGCTGGGAAGGTCGGCCCACTTAATGTGATGACCCAACAAACAACAACACATGTCACCTCCGGTTTTGTTAACTGCTGAGTTGTTGCAAAAAAGAAAATAACAAACGGCTAAAACAAACCATGCACACGCCATTTAAAATTTAAACCACTCACTATTTTGGGGGAGGTCGCGGGGTTGGAATCTAAACCTGCCTCCTCCAAATTTAGCACTCTGCCAACAACCCAATGGGCTCCTTTGACAACTCTGCCCTTAATATTGTTTATGAATCTTGTTAGTCATTTGCTCAAGAGAAGGAGCGTCGAACCAAGGTCGAACAAAACAATGACCATGTCTGTCGAAGTGCGGAACCTAAATGTGCGAGAACCATTACTAGGGTGAAATTCAGTTAGCATGAATTTCGAGACAGATTCTTTGTGAATCTTTACAAGAATGTTCTTTGATGCTTAAGGAATCTTTGGATTGCCCGGAGGCTAATTTTTCATAGTGACAGAATCATGCCAACTTTATACTCGAATGAACTAGAATTTTGTAGGGAACATGATGGTGTGATCCATTTCCTCATCTAGCCAACAGAATTTCAGGCAGTCTACAACAATGAATCTTTGCAAAATCTTAAGGAATCTACAAGATTTCCTTGGAGGCTGATTTTTGACAGAGGCAGAATGATGCCAACTTTATAGTCATTTTTCTCAAAATTTCACAAGGAGTGCAATGGTATGCTCAAAATTTTCGTCTGAGTAGTGTATTTATCACCCATCTCTAGGAAGGAATCTTTGGGGGAATCTTTGAGATTCTCGAGGGTCCAGAATTTGACGGTGTCAGAGAGGATCCAAGTTTATAGTCGTTTGACACGATTTCATGCCATGAATTCAATGGCGCACTCCATTTCATCAGCAAAACTTTGAATTTTCATGCCATCCCCGAAAGTGGAGGTATATGATGCAATAATGTCATGTCTAATATAGTTATTGATCAAACTTTTTAGGTAATGACCTAGTACCTATTTTTTTGAGGTAGAAAAAAATCCCCTGATTTTGAAAAGTGGTAATGCAGAATGCACCATTTTTTTAGCATATTTTTGGCACTTTAAATTTTCTTATGTATCAAGTATGAACATTTTTTTTAGATGTTAGTGATTTTCATGCTGATTTTAAAAAGTGTTGATGCAGCATCAACCCCTTTTTTTAGAGGGTTCATTTTTGACACTTTAAATTTTCTAATGCCTTCTTCTTCCCATTTTTTTTTAAGTGTATTTTTGTATTTGTGTGTTTTCATTATTCTTCTCAATTTTGTTTGTAATGAAATCTTATTTTTTTGCGTAGTTAAAAAATAAAAAAAAATGGTCAATATTTTAAAGTTAGTATTTTCTATATTTTATGTAATGTTAATTAATATTTCAATGGACGTCAAATATTTGTCACTAAAACACAATAATTTTAAACATTTGACCAAAAAAGCACATTTTCTATATAGATATAATGAAAAAAATACACATTTTTGGAATTTTTTTGTCAAAAATGACATGTCAAATAAACGATTTTTATGGGAAAATCCTAACAAAAAAACTTAAAAAAATAGAAATTTTTATGAATTTTATGTTAAAAAATAATAGTAATCACAAGTTTTTTACAAAAAAAAATGATTTACATAAAATTAAAGTGAAAATCAGATAATATAAATATTGAACATATAACAACAATAATCAAAATGTTCATTCTTCTCATAAAATCTCAAAGTCAAAACGTTACAGGTAAAACTAGTGAATATCTCTCAAAATTGAGTTTGATTTGCAATCATAACTTAAATGTCATCAAGAATAACATATAATCCATGTTCATCATCTTCTTCAGCTTCATTATTTTCGTCTTCCACAATATTTCCTGCTTGAGTTTCCTCAGTTTCCTCTTCTAATGGATCTTTCATGTTTGAAAGTCTCCCAAAGTGTCCTTTTCCAATCATTCCATGCAATTGTGGTTGAGGTTCCTTTGCCTTTTTTGTCACACGTGATTCATTAACATCTCATTTCCTCAAATCAACTTCTTGCATTGCATCTGGAAGAAATTGAAGAACATTAATTCTTTGTTGAATAAACTTGCATTGTAGTGAGTATCTTTTAATCACAATGCAATTTCTTCTTTTTTGTAGGCAACATGCTAGTGTTGTACCTAATCATCAAGCACAAAAACACTAAAAAGTAAATTAGTATAAACACATAAAAAAAAATAAAAAAAAATATTAAAATTCAATTTTATATAATAAAACTTACCTGAACTTGAAAATAAATCCAAAACCCAATCTCCTTCATTTGAACATAAATCTATAAGATAATCAATCAATGTTTGTGGTTTTTGATAAATGTTAACTATCTCTCCTTTTGCATCTTTATCCTCATATGTTAACTTTTTTACGACAACATCATGAACCAGTACATGACTATGACTCTTTCTATCTACTTGGTTCAGAAGAATGAACTTATAGCTATCATATTTTGCCCAACATTCAACATGGATGAACTCACAATCACTTGTAATTGGCCCATCTCTGGAAGAAATAAGATTTGAATTTTTCCTGTAATACGACATAGTAAAAATTCAATCCACTTGTACATAAAAAACAATTACATTAATTAAACATACAATTTCAATGTCTTACCATGTAAGCATCACCCTTGAGTTTGATTTTCCCTTGAAGCTGGTTAATAACATTGCAAATTGTGTGTCTGAATGAAATGTCACAAATCTCCAAAGTGGTGATGTTGTGACTTTTTGAAAGCTCGTAACCACTTTATTAAAAGCTTGATACACTATCATATTAAATGTTTAGGAAATTGAAACCATGAGGAATGTTTGCAATAACTAGGGCATATTCCCTTTTAGGTATGATTTTTGCAATGTCTTCACAGTCACCTTGTATTATTTGATATTGGATAGTGTCCAACCCATTCCAAATGAAATGAGTAAGAGTAGGGTCAAGTTGAACATTCCTAATACACTGCTTTCTCAGCCTTTCCAACTTAATTTTTTTAATAAAACTTTTGAAAGTATTTGGTACTCCATTCGCATCCTTCTTTGACATCTTTAATGGAATAAATAAATATAAGTATAAGTAATATAATAAAATAAAAAATTATATGAATAAAATGAATGTAAAAATCAACATACCTTTTTGAATGCAAGATAAAATCTTTAAGTGTTGTTGTAGAACTTGATTCTGGGTAGTTGAGTACAACACCATTCCAACTCTCTTCATTAAACATTTTAACCATTTGTTCTTGTAATTTTATATAAATTTCGTGATTGAATAAATAAAGTAAAAAATGTTAATATAGTGATATCTATAAAAAATAATACCAACAACAATATGTTATATCTAAAAGAAAATTAGAATCCAAGAAAAAGTAAAAGTAATTCAACAAAATTACTCTTGAAATTCTGAGAACATTTCCTCCAATGACAATTCACTTGACTTGACATGACATAATATTGATTTTACTAGTTTGTCATCTTTCATTCCTTACAATGTTCTCAAAGGTGTGATAGGCATATCATCTGGAAATTGCTTCATTTCAGGACCTGTCTTACTGTTGGTACATATTATGGGTTTAGACCTTTTAACCTTATGATTTTTTATGGAAATATTCTCCCACATTTAGAAAATGTCATCAATAAATTCCCATATCTCTCTTGTTCTAAATGCCAACTGGAAAATGTTATCTATGCCTTTGAATAGTTTTGAATTTACTTTGCCACCTTTTGATTTGATTCTATCCTCAGTTTGATAACCTGTTTCCATACAACATTCCTTCCAAAAGCTTAAACTGACCTTTGTCTTATCCCCACCACATTTTTCTAAAAATTCATTATGAATAAATTTGACTCTTTGGATGAAAGTCATAAACATTCTATACTCATTATCTGCATTATGATCCCATGCCAATAAGTTTGCCTATGTTTCTATTAAACCAACATAAATGATGCATTTCATTGTTTCAAAAAGATAGTTTCCAGGATATTCATCGATGAATTGTGTTTTGGCCTCTGCTGAATGGTTCCCTCCAATTACATAATGTCTGTAGTAAAATCATTGTCTTCTATCAAATGCCTCCTTATTGAGAACTTGATCTGGATCAACAAGAACCACACAATCCACCACATATGCCCATGGATTGTACCTAAACAATGTTTTCAAATTATGGACATGTAGGTGATCTGCCTTTCTAATTTGATATTGAGATTTTCCTTCATCTAACCTATAGGATTGGGTGGCATTAAGCTCAAATGTTTTGCCACCATTAATTAATTTATTCTTCCTCAAGTGATTCTGAATGGCATTTTGTTCTGTTTTCATGATGCCATCCTCTAAATCAATGCCTGATGTTATGATTTCTTTATTGCATTTAGAACTTTTACTTTACTCTTCATTGTTGCTTACGATTTTAACAAATTCACCAATTTTTTATTTCTTATTCTTCCTAGTTAACATACCTTCTTCTATAGAAATAATCTCCTCATCATCAAGTGGAACAGTGACATTCGTGGGCATTTTTATTTTCAGTGTTTTATTTCTTTTCTCCCTTTCAACAACAGTTCTAACCTCCTCTTCACTAATGGAAACATATTTTTGAGCTTTAGCTTGAGCTACAGGTGCCACATATTTAAAAGAAACATGTTTACATTTGTTAGATTGACCCACCATATGGATTATTTGTTGATCCCCTATATGTACCATTGCAGTGTCATGGATTGTTGATTTTTGGCTTCATTCTCTTTTCTTGTTTATACTCTATATGGAAACCGTTGATCACATTCATAATATTTGGTTCCACATAATAAATACCCTCTAGCATCATTGAAAGACTCTCAGCAAAATCCTATCAAAGAAAATACAATATGTCAATCATCAATCATTTATAAAAAATTTAATGATCATTACAATAATATATTACACATAAATATAAATAGCCATACCTGCAGTGTTATTTGAAATGTTGGATGAGATTTCTTCACACAATGGTGTAGATTCTTCATATGTGTCATACTTGTTCTTTGAGAGATGATATCTAACATTTTCATGTGACTTGGGAAATTTTGCAAGAACATAAACAATGTTTGAATTCGGCACCAAACATATGTCTCGTACTCTCCCTATCACCTCATACGGTTCGCCCATGTAAATCATACCACAGCATAGATAGAGATGTGTACTATCATCGAATTCAACATCTTTAACATGCTATGTAAAATTTGTTTTATTTATTTCTCATGAATTCATCCATTCAGAAATAATCTTTGGTGTACTTGATGGGCCAGTTGGTTGACTTTTACGACATTTCTCAGTTCCGGTATGTTCGACAATCTTCAAAGCATGTCCACCTACAACTTTAGATGATGGAATTGTTGTCTTTGTTAGAGACATATTCACAAAGACCATCCTTGATGCCATCTTCTTGAAAAACACACACACACACACACATATTAGTTAATA
>APFE030242443.1:44534-74328 GCA_000404065.3 Pinus taeda
ATTAATTCTAGCGCTTTTTTAATATTAGCATTTTGATATGTTTGATTAAGTGTTTTGGTGCTTATTATATGTTGATGTTTAGTCACATTTACTAACCATTTAATTTATATAGTTGCACTAGTTTAAGTGTAATCCATAAAAAAATAGATTTATATTCCTACCAAATATCTAGAAGTTATGGCCTTTAAACATGTTCCTTTAAGTTTAAAAAAAGTAAACTCTTAATATAACAAATGCAATATTAAATTATACTCTCAAACCAATGTTAGATAATATTTATTTTTTTGAGTGATTTAATTATGCTATAAATTTAATATTTATAAATGAATAGTATTTCAAAATCAAATTCATGTAATTTATAATTTTCTCCATAGTGGTGCCCATCTGAAACACCTCACAAGATTTAAGATGATGGTACCATAGCATAATAAAAGGAAGCAAGACTGCCCCCACCTGGTGGCCCGCATGGCCAACTAGTCACCATGGAGGACAAAGAGAAATTGACAGCTTAACGTCTTTAATAGTAGCTCAAACCTAGAGCATGCAAAAAATAGGGAAGGTATGAAGACGTAATGATATTCACATTCAAGGATGAAGGACATTAATAATAGCTGGATATAAGCCAAAGCAAGCCCATTATGCACGGAAGTGGAAAAAAGACAATCCCTTGGCAAGCAAGTAGTGTTTCAAATCATTTATAGCGAATGAACCATGACAGGGAGTGAGCAAGGTTGGTGTCTTTGATCTAATACACTAATTAATAGAGCGACTGAGACCAGATGCTCTTATTATACATATCCATCTTGATGGCTCCAAGCTTTTCTCACCTTTGTGCATAATGCATCGTAGTGGGACTAACTCACTCAGGTTTGGTTTCTTTGTGCTTATGCCCTGCAATTCTATCTCGATCCTACATTATTTATATTCTAGTTGTTTATCTTTTGTGAGATCTTATGGTATTTGGATTTCTCTCCCTTTGTTGGGTCTTATGTATCTGTGAGGATTCATTTTGCCTAGATCTCCATGAATTCCTCCCAGGAGCTTTTCTTTTTCCCTATTGACCACTAGTGCACTGTCTGGTTCCCCCTCTTGTGCTATTAGCTTCCCCTTTGAGCCAGACCCTTCCCTCACCACTTCGCTCCTTTGTTTTGGCTCCCCTCTCCTTCTCCAATCCCTCCTCTGCTTCTCCCTTCTTGTTCTCCAATCTACCAACTCTTTCCCTCCCCCCATGTTCACTCCATTGAGTTCATTGACCCCGACATAGTCAAGTGTCGTTTTGTTGAGCCTCCTCATTGTAGTAGAAGGGGAAAACCTGGTCATCTCCCCTCTCCCAATTTATTTCCCCCATCTATTCAGGGCTCCCATGCACAATCTTCAGCCAAGGCAACCATGAAAGGATATAAGGCTATCATCCCTGAAGTTGTCCAAAGAGCAATAACTGATGTGGAAGAGAAAGTCAAATAATCTTGAAGGTTCATTCTCGATGCACACGTGGACTAGGAAACCAAATATTGGATCCCAGCCATAGAAACTCCAACAAAGCTAAAGTTTCTTCTTATATGTGCAAATTGTCAACCTATATTGGCACACAAAAACTCTAATGGGAAGGGTCCTCATAGACGGGCCTGACATTCGACAAGAAATAATCATTTGTATGGTAGAACTTATGGAGAAAATGAACAACATTAACAAGAAAATCATGCTCTTGACGAAGAGAATCACATGGACATATCCCTGCACATCAGACATAGAAAGAGAACCTCAACCACATATCAGAGAAAAATGCAACATAATGAAATGCAACAATGACACATACTCATGTCGACAATATAATTTCTAATTGTGCAACAACGTCTTTTAATTTATGGAATATCTTCTTTATAGGTCTTTTCACTTTCTTTTCTTGTTACTTCAATAGGTCATGAACAATATAGACAATCTCAAAGTTTTGTGTTTATGACATTGGTTTGATTTCCCAATAATAAACCAATAAAGAAAATAACTATTAAAATTTATATTCTCAACAACATTATAAATTCTCTCCTCTTACGAAATAAATTTATAGTTTACTTATAAAAAATTAAACAAACCTTGCCCACACTTATTTATATTAATAATTATATTTAAAAATCCTTTAATTATTTCAAAAAGTTCTGTTAGTATTGCCTATTGTTTATCTCTTTAGTTATATTAAATTTATTAAAAACAAATTTAGATATTATGTATATAATTATAATAAAATGGTGTTTCAAAAGATAAAATACAAGGAAATTTGTAACTTTAATTTATTTCAAAGTCCGTTAGGATTAGCCTATTTTTATCTCGTTTTAATTATATTAAATTATTAAAAACAAATTCTAGAATTATTATGTATATAAATAAAAAAATCGGTTCAAAATTGTAAAATTACAAGGAAATTTGTACTTATAAAATATAAAGTTTGTAGTGTCTTTAAAATTATCAAATGAAAAGAAATAGAAAAACTATTCTTTTAAGCTTTGTTTCTTTTGAAAAAGTAATACATATCAAAAATATATTATTATATTTATAATTCATAATAAAAATTTTATTTTTCAAAAATATTAAATTATTAAAAAAATATTTTTTAAAATATAAAATTTTGTTCCCCAGTGGAGTGGAAGAACAAGGTTACATTGGGTTAGATGGCCTACTGCCCTTCCAACTCAATTAGTCATCATAATTGATATGTGTTAGATTGGTTGTATGTAGTGGGAGGACAAGAAACAATCTCGAATATGGGTGAAAGTTATATGTTTTGGTTGATGTCCATTGCGGTGGATTTGGTAAGTTTTTTTATGGGTGTTGAATAAGGTGGAAGATGTTATGTTACAAATGTACAAGACAATAGTCTATTTGTGTTCATCCATGCATGGCATCTTGTGCTAGATTCTAAAAGTGCTTTGGGCGATAATTAGAGTGGTGGTGATTACTTAACGAAGGCACAAATGCTGATAATTTGGGATCCAGGAGAGGAGGGCCCTAGGTAATGTCTCTCTTGCAGGTTGGGCTCATTACCAGTGAGGCAGAGTCTTTGCATGATAGTTTGTTGGGAGCATTTGACTTGCATTCCTATGTCCAGGACTTCGGTAAGATATTTCGGGCATATAGCTTGGTTTCCCTGAATAATTATTATAATTTTTGATGAGCTTGTGTACACTTGGTCAATAGGTTTGTCTTTGTCGCTTCTTGCTAAATTTGGGAGTTTAGAAACATGGGATTTCAAGGTATGTCGAAGGAAGTGGGTTTGTAAACCCGTGTTCAAGGCTTCAGGCTTTTGTAAGGTCCAATTGGGTTGTTGTTTGGTTGTTTGGTTTTATTCTATGAATTTGGGATGCTCATGCCTTGTCTGTGGTAAATGGTCAACGGTATGATGTTTATGTTGGGATCGAGGTTTTTAGTCTAATTTATGGCCATCTTGGTGGTTATTTCTAGAGTCTGAACTCTAAATCCTCTGTTGCAGGTGGCAGAGTCATTCAAAATCCAGGGTGGAAGTTTCAACACGCTGTCTGCTCTATGCCTTACCTGAGGGAGTTAATTCAAGGGTCTTACTGTGTTATATGTTGCTAGGGGTTTACCTTGTTAGGGCGTAGATCTACCTCAGGCTGATAAAGGCAGGTCTAGAGTAACATCAAACCATGCTTAATCTAGTAGCTAGCCCTATCAGGTCGGGAGAGGGCTCTCTCATTCTCAATCTCAGGAAAATATAGCAAATGGGGCTTGAGATGACTGATGTAAAGGCTAATTTAGGCTAGGTATATGCTCAGAGCAGTTTGATTGAGTTTTATGTTGGTTTGCTAGATCAAAAGTGAAAGGCAGTTTTGGGTTCGGGGAATGAACTTAGTCTTGCAGAGGTTTTTGTGGGGTGAGGTAGGCAAGTGCTTTAGTACTTTAGATTAGATGTAATGGTGAATCTTGAGACTGGTGAAGAGTTGGAGAGGGCATGAATGTGTCATGAGTCCTTTTAAAATAGTGGAAAACATGTAAAACTAATGAAACCCTAAGGTAGAGCACTGCAACATCAATGATTTCCACCTTTATACTTGATTCATTTAGTTAAGCAGAAAATAGAGAGATAATGGAACACATAAACATATGATAAATTGAATCACAGAAGGAAAACCAATACCAAGTCACCTTGTCACAAGAATCACACAAAATGTTGCAAACCCTGGTCTATTTCCTTGCCAAACTACAGAGATGAATGTACAATAATGATGCTCAAAGCTTTCACAAGAGTCCAACCTTGATAAATGACCGAAAAACACATGATATAGACCTCAAACCACCTGTTCTATCCATTAGGGGTCAAATCCATGACAAGGGGGGTGGTTTCAACCATATCTAAACTAGGAACACAAAAGTAGGTAGTGGAACAACTTGCTTTTAAAACTTAGGAAACTGATTCATTCATCTTCAAACCACCTACAACTGATGTATCTACCTTATCAAGTCAATTTTTATCATTTTTACATCATAGTACATCAATTTACATAATGTCAGCTCATGAATTTGACCATAAGAGAGACAACATCAAACTAAAAGAAAACTAGGCAAAAAACAAAGTTTTTGGGCAAAATTGGCACTTTTTCATCCTGTGCGTAGTGCCACTTTTTCATGGCGTAGTGCTTTTTTCCAGCTGCATTTGGAGGCCTTCACCTTCACCAAATTTGCTCCACGTTGGCTTGTTGGAAAGGCATATTTGTCTATTTTCTAGAACAAGTATAATTTCTGAATTTGGTGCTCATGTGCCCCTCCAAAAATCAGTTCTCCCAACACTACTTCCTGTGTGGAAAAAAAGTGGCAGAGAGGTCATTTTTGAGGTGCTTTTGGCCCTTTAGGTGACCCAAAACTTGTCAAAATTTCGTAGTAATTTCTAGGCATGCATAATTTTTCATGAGGAATCAAAAATTTAAATTTTTCCTCCAGAGGAGGTCCCTAGAAAAAGCGAGCACCAGGTGGCGCTACGCACCTACCAGAAAAACCTGTTTTTTCCTTGAAAAATTCAAAATTGTCAAAACATTTGCTAAATTTCTTGAAATTTGGCATGAGTGATCTACTACAAGTACTATGCTAGACCAAGGAAGCTTCAGCCAAGATCTTGAGCTTATCTTGGTCTTTCTTTCTCCTTAAAGTCTTCCCCAACTTGGCTTTTAGGCACCTTATCCTAGTTTTGCAAATTTTGTTTCGAGCTAAATAGTGATAAGACATGTGCCACAACTTCTTTTTCTCCTTGTTGGCCTTCTCAAGCAGCTTCTCCAAGTGCATATTTTCCCTCTCTAGCCATGATTCCCGATCAGCATCAATCTCTTGCTCAAGGGGTGTCAATTTGACTTTCTTTCTTTTTGTTGCTTGCTTGTTTTCCCTTATGGTTTGTAGCTTCATGATGGTTCATTTATCCTCCAACTACTTGTTCCATTTCTCAGGGTAATTAATAATCCACTTAGCCCTTTCAAGGTTAAGAGATAAGTCATGGATGTCAGCTTCTTGTTCTTTAATGATCTCCTTGAGTTTTGAGCTTTGGGAGCCCAAATTAGTATCATCATCCTGAATCAAAATGAAATCTCTCTCCTGACCTTCAGAAGGCCCTACCTCATGCAGTGGTTGCTTCCCTTTATCCTGTACTTGCTTTGCTGAAGAAGAAGGCAAAGCCCCTTTCACCTCGAGTGAAGACAACACTTGCCTATTGTCTGGTGAAGGAAACGAGACCCCTTCCACCCGGGGTGGAGATAGTACTCGTTTTGCAGCTACAAATAGCCTCCTTGTCCCCTTTTCATAGTGACAAATATTGGCACCCCTGTAGCTTGAGTCTCATGAACCTCTGGTTGGTTTGAAGGTCCTCCTTCCTCTTGAAACACTGATGGGATCAGTTGAGGGATTTTGAAAACCTCATGTGAAATGAAAGTATCCCATGAAACATTCAAAAAACTTAACTGATGCAAAACAACAATCTTGATCAATGAAAAATGATAAATGTTATTGAACTGTTGATGAAGAGGTTTTGTTTGCACCAAAGTATCATTTTTCTCAATATTTCTGCATATGAAATAGGGGAGGTTCATCATCCTCACTCTAGTGAAATGCATCAATAATCTAACATGATAGGTGTACAAGTGAGAAAATCTCCCTTCACAGCTGAAGTATTTGATAATGAGCTTCATGAGTGGAGCATAAGTGTCTTGTAGGTATCTGAAAGGAAAGACCTTACTGATTTGCTTTTGATAACTAGCCTTGATATAAGGCTCATAATGCTCTTTGCCCACATGTTGTCCTTTGTTCCATTGTTCTCCCACATTTGGAATACCTGTTGCTTCAGCTATAGTTTTAGGTATTAAAGTGAAGGAAACACCTGGTAAATTCACCTGGTCATTGTGAAGATGAAGGGCAAATAGTCTAGCAAGTTCATGGTGGTATTTCATCCTCTCCACCATCTCAAAAAACTGGTAGCAAGACTGACGTTTGAAACATGTCACTGCAAGGGGACAGGCCAATAACTCTGTGAGTGTGGTGGGCTCCTCCCGGATGTGTTTTCCTCCCTTATGTGTTTTTCTTGATGCATGAATCTCTTGGGAGGAATCACTTATAGTTTCCTCATCTCTTTCATAAGCTAAATTTGTATCCATATTTGCCACTGTATGGTGCAAAATGATAAGTATGAAGAAATTTTATTTCAAGAATAGGTGACTGCTATTTTCTTCTTTGGGATTTGATGAATGGGATTGATGAGCTGAAGGTTTGGATGCTTGCTGTAGGGTTATTAGGGAGTGATAGGGTTTTGGGAATGAAGATTAGGGTTTGGGGAATAGTGGGAATTAAGTGTTAGGGTTTTAGGGTTTGGGGATAGAGGGTAGGATAAGTGTCAATGAGAGAGGGATAGGGGAAGAAAATGTAAGGACATGTAGTGAAGGGAAAATTATGCAAAGGAGTAGACTAACAACGAGAATGAAAAAAACTGCAAACCGTAGGCAATTTTGCAATATGACTGTGCAACAATTTAGGGTTTGAATTATCACCTTTCAAAACACCATAAAAGATGAGTAAATATCTTTTATTGGCAAATGGATGGGTTTACTTTACTTGAAGGGATGGTGTTAGCAAAATTTAGAGCTTTGGAAGGTCAGTTGAAAGAGTTTTGGGCTTGGCAGACTGGTGCGCCATGCCAACACCTAGGTGTGGTGCACCTAACAGGTGCACCACGCCAGTTCAAATCTCTTTGCAATTTCTTCGCCTAGTGCGCTGTGCCAAGAGAAAACTCTAAACTTTGTTGCGATTTTTCTCTATTTTCCTCAAAATGCGATTTTGCCTCTTACTTTCTCTCACTTCTACAAATGAAGTTTTTAAATACCAAAGATAATTTATATACACCTTGGCTTTTAATTTTTCATTTGGAAAAACCCAATTTTCTAATGTTCCTTTTCACTTCGTTCTTTAAAAACTCTGTTTTGTAGTTTGGCTCTCTTTTTGTCATTTGATGGACTAATGATTGGATTTTCTTGTCTCTTTTGCAGAATCTAGAGTGTAGGAGTTTGGCAAGGTGACCCAGGGCTGCATTTCTGAACTTATTACATATAGGAAACTTAAAATCACATGAAATTTTATACATATAACATAAAAAATTTGTTTTTCCTCAAAACAAGGTTTTGAGGAAAAAAATTCAATTACTGAGTATATCATTATTGAAATTTTGATGCTGAGATCTTATTAGACCTCCTCATGCACCTGCCGACCATTATTGAGCTTTTACATGACTATGGTGACAGACCCTAGACCTAATGAAACTTGAAACCCTAAAATGACTTCTGCAAATGAAATAAAATAAAAATGACAGCAAATAACTTGTACATATGGAAATAGGCCAGCATATGAAAAGCATGAGGGAAATTGATAAGGAACCACTACCATCAGATGATTCATGACCTAATGGAATGCATATAATCGGATGAGACACCTAATATGGATGCAAAAAGAGAATTTTTATCACTGATGGAGTGATGAAGATATCGACACTAATATTGGCTCCAATGGGGATGGTATCTCTTGGGAGGTGCCAAGAACTACAGATCTTTGGAAAGCAAACAGTGCCTCTTCCATTGGGCTATGGAGTTAATAACTTCCGCAAACATAAAACCAATATCTTGACTCAAAACTGACTCAATCACAAGACTGGAATCTGACTCAAACAATCCAAACTAAGTAATCAAAATATGACATTAGACCTTCAGTTTTATAGCCTTCACTTCGGGCCCCAAACTGAATGAATGATTGCAGTACAAACTGACTCTGAAACTATCTTGAAACTGACTAAAACAAAAAATGACTCAAGACTTACTTAACTGAAATAAGTACTTACAAGTCTTTTTAATGGCAGCAGACCATCAACATTTGAGGGTTTCAAATCATGATGACAACCACCTGCCTATTGATGAAATATGTACAATCATGTGAAGTGGGCCTTCCAATGTAACCAATCCAAAAGATGGCTACATACTGAAATTCTGCTCTTACTTTCCCCGAGCAGGTAGAACAATGTACATGTAGGCAACTCATAATAACAATTGAAACCAAGGCTTATGCTAACAAACCAGGCAACATTCATTTTCTCTAATGCTTGCAAAAGAATGCCGAAGGGATCTTGAAAATCCTGAAGCACTAGCTTATCTTGAGATCAAGTAGCAAAAATACAAGTACTCCCTTCATTTTGATCTGAAAGAATAGTTGGTTGTTGTTTGATAGGTAGGAATAAAGAAGTATAAGCTTATGCTATCTGAGTGTCAGTTGTAAATTCCTCGACCATGAGAAATTCTGACTCGAATTTTGGCATATTGTCTCTCTCAGGCTCATATTCCTCAATTTTCTGGTCTAGGTCATTCTTAAACAGAAAACATTCTTCAAGATTATCAAACATGAAAACCTTATCATCTTCATGAAAGAAAATATTATCTGTTCGCTGATTTATTAAGCTAATTTCAAGACTATCATCATTTTCAAAAGTGGAAGAAGTTACACTAACAGGTTCTTGACCATGTGCACAATGCATACCTGTGTTAGCTTGGACTATAACCTGACCTTTCAGGAGTCGATCTATCTCATCTTCAGATAGAGGAGATAATACTTTCTGTTTTTTTTTTGCTCAAGTGATTATTGTCTTCTTGAAATAACATTTCAAAACATAAAAAACCTGAATGACAGTCCTCAATTCCCTAGTCTTCTGAAATTTGAAAACATTGTTGATCATCTTCATATGACATAGCAATCAAATTATCATTTACCATTGAGTTATCGAAAGAATATTTTTCACTTGAACAAATATCTCATCCTGTTTTTCATAAAATGACTGAATTACCTCCTCATGAAGGCTTTGTTCTAATGAAATGAGAACACTTGGGTCAATACCACTGTCTTCTTCATTCCAGATGATCTCAACAGTAGATCTCTCCTTCATGGGATTCAGAACAAGGTAGTCTTGATCATCATAATCTGAATCTAGATCTGAAATAGCCGACTTGACTTGATCACATCTTGAAATTGAAACTTGATTTCCCTGCATACTATCTTCTTCTATGGGCAGATCTGAAATAAAACCTTCTCTTTCATGATTTTCCATCGTACTAAGATCTTGATCCTGCTGCAAATTTTCCTGATCATCTTGATAAGTATCACTCTCTTTATGTTGCTGAAATGGATTTTCATACAGGACTTCCATGATCTCATCGTCCATGAAGTTATCATCTTCATAAATTCTCTCAATATTTTCAATAAAACTATAAACATGTTTGCAACAATTCTAAACTAATATTAATGATCGATAAGATTATTTATACCTTTCAAAGAACATGGCATGAAAATCCTTTAAACAATAAATACAAGTAGGCGGCAAACTTTCATACCAAGATCAGGGTTCACCTTCCAGAGTGGCCATGAATATCTTCATCAAGCAATCTTCAGGAAAATCAACCTTCAACTTGCGAATATGTATGTGAAATCTAACTAGATGTAAAGCAGCATCATTTCTATCATCATCTTTAAACATAGACAAATTCCTTTGCCAATCTACCTTAGGAATTTTATTTGGGAAACCTGTGATCTCGGCTCATGGGAGCATACCTTTGATCCAGCGAAACCATTTTGATAACAATGAATTCACCAAGAAATTCTTCAGGCTACTGATTCTTGAAGAGTAGAGTTGCCATACGAAGTTCTGAAACTTGGGATTTTTCGACACTGGAGTCACCATGTGAATGATTTCAGCCTTTTGGTGTCTGATTGTTGTTCACTATCAACAATTAGTTCTAACTTGATACATGTACTGGGGCAATTTGCAAGTCAGATGTTCAGTTCACAAACTGAACCGGAGATTGACTGAAGTAGCATTCATTTACTTATGCACTTGCAAAGCAAGAGCAGTTTCGAAGGCTACCTGGCTAACTTCAGGCTTCGTCTGTAGTTTATAAAGCAAAGAACATTAACGAACAAAGAAAATTTTCTTCTCCAGTATGGTCGCCATTATGTTAGGGCATAAATCTACCTCAGGCTGATAAACACAGGTCTAGGGTAACATCAAAATATGCTTAACCTGGTAGCTAGCCCTACCAGGTCAGGAGAGGGCTCTTTCCTTGTTAATCTCGAGAAAATATAGCAAATGGGGCTTGAGATGACTGATGTAAAGACTAATTTTAGGCTAGGTATATGCTTAGATGAGTTTTATTGAGTTTTATGTTGGTTTGCTGGATCAAAAGTGAAAGGCAGTTTCGGGTCCGGGAAATGAACTCAGTCTTGCATAGGTTTTTGTGGGGCAAGGTAGGCAAGTGCTTTACTTCAGATTAGGTGTAATGGTGAGTCTTGAGACTGATGAGGATTTGGAGAGGGCATGAATATGTTATGAGTCCTCTTCAAACAGTAGACAACATGTAAAACTAACGAAACCGTAAGGTAGAGCACTATAACATCAATGATTCCCCCCTTTATACTTGATTCATTTAGTTAAGTAGAAAAGAGAGAGATAATGGCACACATAAACATATGGTAACTTGAATCATAGAAGGAAAAACAATACTAAGTCACCTTTCCACAAGAATCACACAAAATGCTGCAAACCCTGGTCTATTTCCTTGCCAAACTGTAGAGATGAATGTACAATAATGATGCTTAAAGCTTTCACAAGAGTCGAACCTTGACAAATGACTGAAAAAACACATGATATAGACCTCCAAACCACCTGTGCTATCCATCAGGGGTCTAATCCATGGGAAGAGGGGTGGTTTCAACCATATCTAAACTAGGAACACAAAAGTGGGAAGTGGAACAACTTGCTTCTAAAACTTAGGAAACTGATTCATTCATCTTCAAACCACCTACAACTGATGTATCTATCTTATCAAGTCAATTTTTATCATTTTTACATCATAGTAAATCAATTTACATCATTTTAGCTCATGAATTTGACCATAAGAGAGAAAAAGTCAAACTAGAAGAAAACTAGGCGAAAAATAGAGTTTTGCGTAAAATTGGCACTTTTTCATCCTGTGCGTAGCGCCACGTTTTCTGTGCATAACACTTTTTTCTAGCTGCATTTAGAGCCCTTCCCCTTCACCAAATTTACTCCACGTTGGCTTGTTGGAAAGGCCTATCTGTCTAATTTCTAAAACAAGTGGAATTTCTAAATTTGGTTTTCACTTGCCCCTCCAAAAATCAGTTCTCCCAACACTGCTTCCTGTGTGGCCAAAAAGTGGTAGAGAGGGCATTTTTGAGGTGTTTTTGGCCCTTTAGTTGACCCAAAACTTGTCAAAATTTCCTAGTAATTTCTGGCCATGCATAATTTTTCATGATGAATCCAAAAATGTAAAGTATTCCTCCAGAGGAGGTTCCTAGAAAAAGCAAGCGCAAGGTGGTGCTACGCACCTGCCAGAAAACCTATTTTTTCCTTGAAAAATTCAAAATTTCCAAAAAGTTTACCAAATTTCTTGAAATTTGGCATGAGTGATCTGCATCAAGTACTATGTTGGGCCAAGAAAGCTTCAGCCAAGATCTTGAGCCTATCTTGGTCTTTCTTGCTCCTCAAAGTCTTCCTCAACTCGGCTTTTAGGCACCTTATTCTAGTTTTGCAAATTTTGCTTCGAGCTAAATAGTGATAAGCCATGTGACACAACATATTTTTCTCCTTGTTGGCCTTCTCAAGAAGCTTCTCCAAGTGCATATCTTCCCTCTCTAGCCATGATTCTCGATCAGCATCAATCTCTTGCTCAAGGGGTGCCAATTTGACTTTCTTTCTTTTTGTTGCTTGCTTGTTTTCCCTTATGGTTTGTAGCTCCATGATGGTCTGTTTATCGTCCAACTACTTGTTCCATTGCTAAAGGTAATTAATAATCTACTTAGCCCTTTCAAGTTTAAGAGATAAGTCATGGATGTCAGCTTCTTGTTCTTTAATGATCTCCTTGAGTTTTGAGCTTTGGGAGCCCAAATCAGTATCATCATCCTGAATCAAAATGAAATCTCTCTCCTGACCTTCAGAAGGACCTACCTCATGCAATGGTCACTTCCCTTTATCATGTACCTGCTTTGCTGAAGAAGAAGGCAAAGCCCCTTTCACCCCAAGTGAAGATAGCATTTGCCTGTTGTCTGGTGAAGGAAACGAGACCCCTTCCACCCAGGGTGGAGATAATACTCGTTTTGCAGCTGCAAATAGCCTCCTTATCCCCTTTTCATAAGTGACAAATATTGGCACCCCTGTAGCTTGAGTCTCATGAACATCTAGTTGGTTTGAAGGTCCTCCTTCCTCTTGAAACACTGATGGGATCACTTGAGGGCTTTTGAAAACCTCATGTGAAATGAAAGTATCCCATGAAACATTCAACAAACTCAGTTGATGAAAAACAACAATCTTGATCAATGAAAAATGATAAATGATGTTAAACTGTTGATAAAGAGGTTTTCTTTGCACCAATGTAGCCATTTTCTCAATGTTTCTGCATATAAAATAGGGGAGGTTCATCATCCTCACTCTAGCGAAATGCATCAATAATCTAACATGATAGGTGTGTAAGCGAGAAAATCTCCCTTCACAACTGAAGTATTTGATAATGAGCTTCATGATTGGAGCATAAGTGTCTTGTAGGTATCTGAAAGGAAAGACCCTACTGATTTGCTTTTGATAACTAGCCTTGATATAAGGCTCATAATTCTCTTTTCCCACATGCTATCCTTTGTTCCACTGTTCTCCTACATTTGGAATACCTATTGCTTCAACTATAGTTTTAGGTGTTAAAGTGAAGGAAACACCTGCTAAATTCACTTGGCCATTGTGAAGATGAAGGAAAAATAGTCTAGCAAGTTCATGGTGGTATTTCACCCTCTCCACCATCTCATAAAACTAGTAGCAAGACTGATGTTTGAAACATATCACTGCAAGGGGACAAGCCAATAACTCTGTGAGTGTGGTGGGCTCCTCCTGGATGTGTTTTCCTCCCTTATGTGGTTTTCTTGATGCATGAATCTCTTGGGAGAAATCACTCATAGTTTCTTCATCTCTTTCATAAGCTAAATCTGTTTCCATATTTGCCACTGTATGGTGCAAAATGATGAGTATGAAGAAATTTTATTTCAAGAATAGGTGACTGTTGTTTTCTTCTTTGGGATTTGATGAATGGGACTGATGAGTGGAAGGTTTGGATGCCTGCTATAGGGTTATTAGGGAGTGATAGGGTTTTGGGAATGAAGATTAGAGTTTGGGGAATAGTGGGAATTAAGTGTTAGGGTTTTAGGGTTTGGGGATAGAGGGTAAGATAAGTGTCAATGAGAGAGGGATAGGGGAAGAAAATGTAAGGAAAAGTAGTGAAGGAAAAATTATGCAAAGGAGTAGACTGACAACAAGAATGACAAAAAACTGCAAACCCTAGGCAAATTTGCAATATGACTGTGCAACAATTTAGGGTTTGAATTATCACCTTTCAAAACACCATCAAAGATGAGTAAATCTCTTTTATTGGCAAATGGATGGGTTTAGTTACTTGAAGGGATGGTGTTAACAAAATTTAGAGCTTTGGAAGGTCGGTTGAAAGATTTTTGGGATTGGCAGACTGTTGCGCCGTGTCAACACCCAGGTGCACCATGCCAGTTCAAATCTCTTTGCAATTACTACACCCTGCGAGCTGCGCCTATGCCCAGGTGGGCCACGCTAGGAGAAAACTCTAAACTCTGCTGCAATTTTCCTTTATTTGCCTCAAAACGTGATTTTGCCTCTTACTTTCTCTCACTTGTACAAATGAAGTTTTCAAATACTAAAAATAACTTATATACACCTTGGCTTTTAATTTTTCATTTGAAAAAACCCATCTTTCTAAAGTTCCTTTTCACTTTGTTCTTTAAAAACTCTGTTTTGCAGTTTTGCCTCTCTTTTTGTCATTTTATGGACTAATGCTTGGATTTTCTAGTCTCTTTTGTAGGAGCTGGAGTGCAGGAGTTTGGCAAGATGACCCAGGGCTACATTTCTGAACTTATTACATATAGGAAACTTAAAATTACATGAAAGTTTATACATAGAACATAAAAACTCTGTTTTTCCTCAAAAAAGGGTTTTGAGGAAAAACATCAATTACTGAGTATATCATTATTGAAATTTTGATGCTGAGACCTTATTAGACCTCCTCATGCGCTTGCTAACCATTATTGAGCTTTTACATGACTATGGTGACAAACCCTAGACCTAATGAAACTTGAAACCCTAAAATGACTTCTGCAAATGAAATAAATAAAAATGACAACAAATGACTTGTACATATAGAAATAGGCTAGCAATGAAAAGCATGAGGGAAATTGATAAGGAACCACTACCATCAGATGATCCATGACCTAATGGAATGCAACTGATCGGATGAGACACTCAATATGTATGCAAAAAGTGAATTTTGGTCACTAATGGAGGGATGAAGAAACCGACACTAACATGCCTAAGTGTCTCGGTGGGGTTGTGGAGGTTGTTTCAGGTCAGGGATTTAGGTGTTGTCATGTGGGGGGATTCCTAGGCATGGCCGACCTGGCCACGAGTTGTCTTTCACAATTCAAGCTCGAACAATGTTGCGAGCTAACATAATGTGGTTATTTTTGTTGACCCAGGGGAATATTAGCTCGAGGGGCACTCTAGCAGACCACAATTCAAGCTGGGGTGGTGCTACGAGCTGGTACAGTGTGGTTATTGTGGGTGGGTGGAAACTTGGCTCTAGGGGCTCTTTGGAAGCTAGATGTGAGTCAATTATTTGGTGTACAATTCTGGGTGGAGGTACCTTTGGAGTCTTGGTAAACAAATAATGAACAAAAAACATGGCATAACGTGGAGAGGAATTGGTCCAAGAGGGTAATGAACAAAGCATGGGAGGGGGGACCGTGAACTTGGGGAAACACTGGACCATAATCTTGCAGTCTCGCTTGGTAGGGTGGACTTACCACCACCTTTTGATGTTCTAAAGGATTAGATAAGACATGCTAACCTCCTCTTGGAAAAATTGAGCCAAGACCTCCATGATGACATAAATATTGTAATAAGATTCATGAATGACCTACAACGCAACCAATGGCATATGCATAATCGTTTGGCTACAATGTAGAGGGGTCAAAGGAGGATATATGAAAAAATGGAGCACTTATAAGGGAGGTTTGCACACATGGAGAAACACGTACATTGTAACTTCAAACCCCCAACATCTCTTGGCAATCGACCAAAGAATCCAAGGCCAATCACCTCTTTAGATCCTTAATGGTTGTATTAATTTTTTTCCTTAACCTCAAAATAATTTACTTATCTCCTAAATATGAATTATAATATTTTATATAGAAATAACGTGTTAGTTTTCACAACTTCCAGTTTTCAAAAATGCAATGGCACTAGTATTACCTTTTTCTAAAACTGCAATTCAATATTTTAATTTTCTCCTCATAAGCTCGTGACATTTGGCATTGTATAAATAAAATTTATTTTTATAAAAGTTATATATATATATATATATTATATATATATATATATATATTTTGTAAGCTTGGTAGGACTCTTTGATTTTCAAGTTTTGCATATCCTTATTTCACCCACTTCGTGGAGGGTAACATAAGATTTTGGACCCAAGATCTTTGGATTCAGGGAGGATCACACAAGATTCGAACCCAAGATCTTCGGTTCGGCGAAGACTTCATTCACAGACCATCGCCACTTGAGCTACCCTCGATGGATTTTATTTAAATAATATTATCAATTAGTTTCTATAACTATATTTAGAATTTTATAAATATAATTTTATTTTTTGTAATATATTTCTCGATGAGCACTGTATAATATAAGTGATTCATCCATCTAAAAATCTATAACAATATGAATTACTCTAGCCCAACTGTCGTAGGAAGAACAATTGCAACTTGCTTTCCCTCTTGACGCGCTAACCAAGTGATTTACGTTCTTCTGGATTCACTATGCTTGTTCAATCTAAACCTTCACCGTCTATCTCTGATCACTCATAATTTTTTTTCCATAAAAAAATAATAATTTATAATATTATTTATATTTTTATGTTGATGTTTATAAAATGCAATTTTTTATCACAATTTAATATTTAATATTAATATCAAAGATTTAAATATAATGATTTTGAAATTATAATCAAATATAAAAAAAACTTAGGAGTAACATTCAATTTTTTTTATTTTTAGGTCGAACAGGGTTTGAAACTATTCGAATGTGGACATTTTGACCTAGAGAACGTTCCATTGGCCCTGCTGATAGCCTCTAGCAGACTTTTGTACAGCTGAGGTTTTCTTGTCCAATGTGTACTTACATTTGTACGAGAATGAATTAAACAACTCACATATACATGGAAACAACTCGCTGGAAAGGGGGCCATGCTTAGTTCTTTGAAAGTCCATAACAAGGTCAAGAAAGCTTAAACTAGCAATTGCACCGAGAGGAGCAAAGGAACGCCGAAAGGAGGAGTTCGAGAATTTGCAAGGAAATAAGCAAGTGAAATATATGGACAACGAAATTCAAGTGAAATTTGAGTTTCTATATATCCTAACGAGTGTAGTAGGAGGTTAAATTTAAGAAGAAAAATGACTATCCCAAAACAATGAGAATCCTTGTAGGCACAAGGTACATGCCAGAGGAGTTCAATTTCTTTGGCTTTTATGAAAATGACATGAAAAAAAAAACATCACAAAGTAGTTGCATTTCCTTGCTAGGTATTCCATCTTAAGGGTTTCTTAGGGAAAAAAACGTCTCTATTGTGGATGATGTGTGTATTTTTTTCTATTTTCTATTTCCTATTTCTCTCAATTAATCAAGTAGAAATTCAACTAACTAAAAAATTTAGAATACAAAAAATGAACAGTGCATAGTTAAGTGATTTTTTCAAATTTGACAAACGATTCCAATGGAATATCTATAACAATTTGTAGATCATATTCAACGTTTTCATGCAAAGGCTCAAATACAATGATTGAGGTTTTAGTTTTATAGACCTACCTTCATTTTGCAAGCAAGTGGAATATATTCAAATTAGAGGTCATGGATGACTCTAAATTGGTGATAGATTAGAGATGCAAAAATGTTATATTAGATAATGTATGTCTTGGCCCCCTTCTTTAGGAAATCTAATTTTTTCTTTTATTGTTTTCAATGGTACTCTTAATTATAGCCTAGCCTTTTTGGTTTATATGAGTATTATGATAGTTAGTAGATCAAAATCATGGAGTTTCATTTCTAATTATGATTATTTGCAAGTCGTCATTTTTTGTATCTCTTTGATGTGCACATGTTTCTCAAATATTTCTTGGAAAAATTTGTTAAACATCCACTTTTGTTATCATTATGGAAATGTTTTTGTTTTGTAACAAAATGGTGAATATAATGTCATAATTATAGTAGTTATCTGGACCTTTAGGGAAGTGACGCTTTAGATGTTGGATTTTCATAGTAACATGTATATTATCCATATCTATATAAATATATAAAAAAAATTGTGAGATATATATATATAATATTATATATATATATAATATATATATATATATTATATATTCTTCTTTTGTATTTAGTTATTTAAATGAACATTAATTTTCTACATTGTCATCTTTCAAAGTAAATTTTACACAACTCTAATTTTCCAATATTAAACACTATGTTATTGATATATGGAAATCTTATATTTAATGAACATATAAAATAATAAAATATGATATTATTAATATTTTTCAAAATAAAAATAAATCAAATTCTAAAAATTATGAAATATTAATTTAATAAATAATATATAATTGTTGATGCATCAAAAAAAATATTAAAAGATATTAATGATATTCATATAAAATTTTTTAGTTGTAATATAAAATATAATTCAAATATTAACCAACCAAAAGGAAAAAAATATTATAGGTTATATGATATATATAATAAAACATTATAATGTGCTATTCTAGCTGAGAAGATGAGAAAGATTAATTTTCACATTATCGCCTTTCCAAATTAGATTTTTCCACCTCTCAACTCATTTTTTTCTACAACTTGGAGATTTTTTTCATTCTTCCTGTCAATCTCCCCAAAAGTGGACATTGTACTATCCTCAACAATCCAAATTTACGCAATTTTTTGTCATCTAACACATCTTCGGGTCCCACTATATTCTCTACCCTCTCACACTCCAATAGCTCAAACCCCTTCAACATTGGAAAGTTGTGACTCTCGACCTCTAACTCCCTTAGCTCATTGCACCCCATATTTTAATGTCCCTTAAATTAGATAGCTTCTCTAATATCAATATTTTCAATAATGGACAAGTCTTTATGTAAAAATGTTGAAGTTTGAGACTTAATCCGTCATTGAACACACCAGAGGGTCCCTCTATAATGCCAAAGGGTATAATCTGTACATGAAGATACAATGCACATGTAACAATTTTATCTTGGTAATAAAATCAATGCTTTTTTCCTCTGGAAAAAAATGTTAAGATTTTGTTGATTATCAAATCACATTCGTAGCTTATAAAATCAATTTTAAATTTAACTTTTTTTTTTGTCATGCAATTTTTCTACTCTATGGTACAACTCACAGAGTGCCTCCTTCGCTTGAAAAGAAGATGAGAAATAAAAAGAAAAACAAGGCTACAATTATTGCCTTTCATTTCTTGACATTTTCCCATGAACAACTCCCCAACTTTACATTCAATAATAGCACAGGTGGAAAACAACTAGTCATCTACACAATTTCCAATTTTGTCATAAATGCAATTCACAGCAACAAGAAGTAACAAAGGAAAAAAACAAGCTCAATCACACTTAATTCATCAACTTCCAATTCAAATGCATGCAACCCACACTGACAAGAATGAACAAGGGAAAGCAACATATTATACTCATTTTCCACTTCATCTAATTTATTTCTCCTACATCCCATAAAATACAACTATTACAACAAACAATAATCAATGTTAGAGAACAACGTAAAACAATCAAAGCAACATTGATCTTGAAAGGATTTACTGACCAAAAGGGAGAGAGGATGTAGGAGAGTTAAAACCACATAATTCTACCTTATTTTTAATCAAGATAACCATAGCAAGTGATACCAGTCAGTTCATTCCTTAATCATTCCATTCCATAAATATAGATAGTAAACTCTCCTAGTTGCAATGCATAAAAAAAATGTCATCATCATATAACTGTGAACTTGAACTAAGTGTACAAGGCAAAACAAAGTTAAAATTTGGAATTTGAATCCATCTCATTGATTAGCCTTTTATTTTCAAAAATTCTGTCACACACACTAAAATTCTCAATTAGTCCAAAAGAGAAGAACACAGTCTGGAGGACTGCAAGGTTTCCATCTAACAAAGCACACAATGTATAACCAGCTATCTATGGTATTTACAATAAAGACCCTATCACTGAACTTTGTCAAGCGCTCACCCATGATGTCTTTGCAATCTAACTAAAGCAATCTTCATAGAATCATTCCAATGCAAGTGGGCTATAAAACTTAACAAAGCACACAAATGCATGACCAATGATAATATTTCCTGTAAAGATTTAACTGCTCTAATTCCTAGGGCCATCATGCCATGATCCCTACACATGAGACATTAAACAACTTAACAATTTCAATGAACGCAATTCACATGTTCGCAAAATAAATTATAGACACAAATAACATCCAAGCACCTCTCTTCAAAAAAACCAACATTGATTATATAGAAACATTGAAAGCTATACAATAATACATAAAGCCACACTTCAAACTGCATATTGACATATTGAGTTTTATCAAACTCATAGTTCAGTCAAATAAAACTACCAAAGTCTTTAGAGTTCATCCAACCTAAATGACAATGTAGCAACAAGTTCCACAAAATGGGACAGATGTCATTTGGTGGATGAAAATAGATTCATCCCAAACCATAATACTAAAGTAGCCAATATAAGCACTGCAGAGACATCGAGAGAAAATGTCTCTCTCGTAATCTTAAAAAGGACTTTACACTTCATCCCTCCATATTTCAAAAGTAAATAGCTCCTGAATTGCTTAATTGGAATTACCATAATACTAAAGTAGCCAATATAAGGAATGCAAAGACATTGAGAGAAAATGTCTCTCTTGTAATCTTAAAAAGGATTTTACACTTCATCCCTCCAGATTTCAAAAGTAGATATCTCCTGAATTGCTCAACTAGAATTTTGATAATTCTGACCTTCAATAAGTCCATTTCCCTTGTTGAAAGAGCTAGATCTATATGCTCCAAAGATATTCAGTGATAGATTTCAATCTACATAATGTCTCATCAAACCATAAGCCTATTTTTAGTCCCAATCATTTCAAATCCTAATAAAACAACACAACAAACATTTTTCTAATTTTAATTATGTCCCTGTCAATTTTCTTCTAGATATACATGACCTGATTCTTGACTTGTGCATCCCAATGTCACAAAGTCCAAGTCCCTCTCCATTTAGTCCACCAAAGACTTAGTACCAACAATGAATTTCCAATCCCACTTAAGAAGATGTATGATAAAGATAAGCAAAATTGTTGTTGACTGGCTGGGCAAGCCTTGATGCCCAAGATAAATAAGGAAGTCTAATAACGAAAAAAGAAACATAATCTACTTCATTTTTTGACTAGTCCACGTCCCTCCATCTGGACCTATGTCAACCCCCACAGTGACTTGGGAGAAGGTCATGCTCCACATCTAGTTCCTATTTTTACATTTCTCCATGGCCCTAGAAGCTACAAGCCATTAAAGTAAGTCATCTTGAAGATTTTAAATCTAGAACTATAAGTTCACTACATTGATGAAATTGATCAAAAGAAATATTTTCTCAAATACCTAGGCCAATTTCTTTAGAACCCTTCATGATACGTAACCTCTTACAAGAGTTAGTGAACATCTTGTAGTGAGTATTCCATATTAGCAATTTGTTTAGTTGAAAACATTGTCTGAGCTACAAAGAAGGCATTGACGTTCTGGGAATAGAAAAAATGACAACATTAAGATTAATTGCAGAGGAAAAATTAAAATGTGAGAATGGCCTAGACATTCTTTTGACATGGTATGTATGATATGTAATGCGAAATTGGACAAAACTTTGACAGAGAATATAATAAAATTCTCATTGGTTTCCAAATTATAACAGATCATAATTCCTGATATTTTTTTCTCATAGTTTATATATGTATACCTAATGTTTCATTATTGATATATCATTGCATCATGAGATGGTCCTGCTATTTTTGATTAATTTCATATATAGCTGGAAATATATGACTTTGCTAATGAGTTCATCCTATTTTGTACAATATCCCATGTTCTAGAGAGATGACAACCAAGTATTATACTCTCTGTCTTTTGTAGAATCTGTTATGTATACCACAACCTTTTTCACCAGTAGGACAATGAACTGAACAATTTCCATCAAAACAACTGTAATCATTGGCCCATTCCCACCAAACCCACCTAGAAGTTTTGTTCTGCAATCCTTTTCTTAATGTAAATTTATTTGTTAATCCATGCCAAATGTCATATGTTTGATAAATAACTCAACGCTGTCAAATAAAAATAATGATGCCTTGTCTCCCGTGTGATGCATTAAATAAATTGAAACTGTGAGGGGGACAACACGATATTTCTATTTTGTCTCTATGATCCCTTGTCTGGCCTTGCTCATATCTTTATCAACTCAACCCCGATTCTCACTGCCATTGGATATCAGGTCTTTCCCATTTCTTTATCAATTTTATTCCTGATCCTCACTTCCATTAGATATCAGGTCTTTTCCAATTTCTTTATCAACTACCCTGATGTATTGATCCTCACTGCCAATGGATATTAGATCTAATTACAAACATATTCCATGGTTGTGACAAAATCTTCTTAACCTGGGAACTTTTTGTGATGTATATCAGTGCAATGGTAGAGAAGCAGTTATTGTTGGTGTTGTATCTGCTCAAGAGCATGTTCACAATTGCAAAACTGAAAAAAATATACAAAAGTTGACAAACACTAGAGATAGTTTTTTCTTACAAACAAAACCATTTCGACAAAGTGTCTATATTCCTAAAAGGTTATACAATAGATGAAAACCAAATAAATCTAGATCAAGCAAACTCAAATGTTAGTGGATACATGCCATTGTCTGTGCCGAAGAAACCTTTTTTCCATCTTGGATCTTCATTTGGAAAATGAAAAATGACATGAATGAATTATAAGACTTATCTCTAATTGAAACTTCTTTACCTTCAAGAAATTCCTACAAATATAAGCTCTTAGAAGAGGTAGATTTAACAGATCATCACGAGCTATCTTACAATGTAGCTTCTAACAACATTTAATGCATAATCTACAGAACCAATCTCAATGGTCAGAAACATGAGCCCCTGTGATTTGTTCTTGATATTCTCTATTGATCTGTGTAGATATAAATATTGTATAGAAATTTACATGGTAGTCAGTGTTGTCTTCCACTATTTTGGAGGGACATTTTTCCACGAGGTAGAAGAATATCCAACAAGGATTAAGCATAAATTGATTTTGAAATGAAGCTTCATTGCATTATCCTAGTAAATTTGTCTTCAAAAAAGATGTTTTATTTATCAACTTGTTTAGTTTACTTTTATTTTTTCACCCTTTTCTTTGTTGCAATGTGTTATCTGAGAAGTGGGGACTATTTTTGGCAATGCGATTAAATGAATATGATTAACTGAGTGGAAATAAAATAGATGGAAGATTTACCATGGAAATGTACAAAAAAAATAAACATTAACAAATAAATCTATTAGTCAATTATTGTTTGTGATTTTTAGTATATTAAATTTTGTTGGTTGCAGTTGAGGATCATCCAACAAAAGTGTTCATGTTCAGAAGTGTTGGGAAGTTGGGAACTAATGCAAGAGATATTGAATAAACAAATTATACAACAAATAAATATCAAGTGAATATGTGTGTGTGGGGGGTAGGGGTAAGATAAAAACAATTATACTGTAACAGTCTAACTATACTCTTAATGATATATAAGAACAAGCACCATCATCTTGTGATGTGAAAAAATGCTTAAATTCATCTTGTGTTGTAAAAAAAAGACGAAATTCTTTAAATGGAAAGTTTATATGGAAATGGATAAATATGATCTTCATAGATTGAACTAGAATACTGAGGTCATTCTGTGCATGGATATCTTATCTCCAACAATGAGGTGGGACATTGTGTGCGTATTTTAAGTTTTAGTCCAACTAATTAATTGTTCTCCTTGTTTAGGTTATACCTATCACCTTATGGAAAGTTCAACACAACTTCTCAACAAGCAGAATTGCTTCATTCATAGAGAATATATGCGCATTAGGAAATTCCCAGTAAATACTAGTGAGGCTTTATGTTGTGAGTTTCCCAGTGTGAACAACACAAGTTGAATGCTCATTGAAGCATGGGAAATATATAAAAAGAAGCATGCATATATGTTTGTGGGGAAAGAAACCTTTTAGATACTTGGAATAGACTCAAACAAATAACGATAGATTGAAAGATATAATACAATATGAACAAAACAAGATTGAAGAAACAAGTAATAGATGGAATATATAAAGAGATAAAATGTATGTTATGCTTCAAGGTTGACCAATCTAAGCCTTAAGGTACCCTCTAAAGCAATATTGTCTCTAAGACTCATAGAAAGATTGCTTAATGAGACAGGAATGCGTACGCTTTAACACACACACATAAAGAAGAGAATTGTAAATGTGTAGAACATATCAACTACACTCCAAAGCCTAACAATGACAATATGAAGATGGACTCATGATAACTTTCATACTTTGCTATGAAACCTGAACATAACAAATGTTATGGTCTAGCAATATAAAATTCTCATAATAAGATGTATGTTTCATACTAATATGTTTGTGATGACCTCTTGCTCCATCTCATAATAATATGTCTGTCTCATACTAAGACCTCTATGCTGACCTCTTGTGAACATGTGAAATGCTTAATTTATTCTATATAAGATGGTTGAAATCCCACCATGGTGATTAATTTTCTCTAGAAAGGTTTGTTCTATAGGTTAACTAACCTTAAGAAAGGTAAAACAACATGTATTCATTCAAATAGATTGCAATCTACTAAGGTGTCTTCACATGAATGCCATGCACAACGACATCTACGTATGGATTTTGTTAAAGGCTTCCTGATCTTGAATCAAAAACTTAATGAATCTGCATCATAAATTATGTATGAGATGGTATAAAGTCACTGTAAAAGCGACACATCACTACTAGCATGCTCTTTCATAGAAATATAGATACAAGCTCTAGTCGTAACTACTATGGTAAGATAAAGTCTTAGGACTAGAGAAAATCAAGTTTGAGGAGATCAAATTTCAGCTCATGATCTCTTATTCAAGTCTCACAGGACTACGATACTTGTAGAAAAATGAAAGAAGAATGATTACTAATTGCATTGATATTAAATATCAACACAATTTAACATTGATAGGTAAGGGAAAATCAATCAAACTCATATGAGATCTCTAGAGTTTTTCTCTTAGAGATACAAGGCTTCTTGTGACATATTTGACTGCACTGGTGAAAGAGGCATATTACTCTAGTCTTTGCTACCTCTAATAGATTGGAAAGCATTGTTGCAAATATGATATTGACTATATTTAAATTATACAAAATATGTTTGATGACAAAGCATACATGATACATGTATCTGAGAGATTATAATTTTGATAATACACTAAGACCACATGAACATACAACGCACTGATAGGTTGGTAGGAAAAATAACACATTATAAATTACGTAAAAGAAGATATCAAGTCCATGGAAAGAACCATGAGAGAGTCTGAACTCCATTGAGTCAACCATTGAAGTAAAAACTACATAGAACATGTATTACCTTGAACAAAGGTTGATTCACTTCAACGTTTACAACTTCTGAAATGTAACTGCATCTCTATGTTGGGTCTAAACCACTCTAGAACCTTACAAGAATTTTACACCCTCCTTAGAATTCGAGTCAAAATTCCAAATGTTAAGATCATTACAAAAAACTAGTGTGAGTAATTCTGGGAAAATTCCACCTACTGTTTATTCGAACAATGTGCCTTCCCTTTCTCAATCCTAAGTTCCAACAACCTTCCAACTCAAAGTGAATGAGAAAGATTCCAAAATTCATTCAAATGAGATTGCAAAGTCTTCAGATGCTTTTGCGTGACTTTGCGTTCATTCCCAAGAAGGTCCACAACACCAGGTGAAACAAAAATATCTACAAACGTTTCATCAATCACAATAAATAGCTCCACTCCCAGTGCCACTATTAATTTGTCTCGACAAGTAGTCAGGAAACCAACATTCAGAGCAGATGGCACACATGTTCTATGAGGGCTTCATGCATATTCCCAAAATGATAGGCAGCTAAAGAACAAACTTCAGTGTATGCTGATGAAGAATTTTTGTACCCAAATAACACATTCAAGTTGGAATGTTTAGGCACCTTGTTTTGACCTACACGAGATTTAGATACCAATGGAATTTGCCTCTTCCGCCCTCCTAATTCAACTCTAATATTCCCACTGGAAATTCCATATTCCCTTTTCTTTGATGCATCGATCTCACTGCTTGGTTGATCTAGTGAAGGTGTCTCAGGGACAATCATTTGACTTTCTCTAAGAGGATCTCTTGAATCAGAACCTCTGTTCGGTGTTGCTTGTAGGTGCCTTGACGGAGCAACACTCTTATGTCTCTCTTCCAATCCCTCTTCTTGGGGACATCTTAGATCTTAGAGCAGATGATTGAACCTGTATCTTATTATTGATGCTCCAAAGCCAAAAAATCCATTTCCCATGTTGTATTCAGGCCTATAAACCATAGAATTAGGACTTATCACCGATTCCAAATGATTCCTCACAACCTCCTTACATTTATTTGTCAAATTTTGGATGAAATGGTCATAAGCCCACCTCAAAGTAGCATGAAAATCAATATACCCTCCAACCCCAACAACGATGCTTCTCTATAATTAGAAGAGTCATAAATTCTTGTGCGCTCAATTGCAAGTTCAAATTAAAAAAAAACCATCACTTTTACACCTCTAATTAGGATCAAATACACGAATTGTGTCCAAACAAAGTGAAGAGCACCACTCCACACTACTTTATCAAAGGAATAGAAGAAAACAGTGGGTGGGTGCTGCCATTGCCTTTACCGTAGATAAAATATCATCTGGTGTAATTTCTGGTTCACCCTTCTTTGCCTTGAGAATGAATCCAAGGGTATCAATGATTGTCAAATTTTGGTAGTAGGCATACTCTACCCGCATGACAATAGGCTTCGTAGAGACTGTAGCTCGGATTTTCTATGGATTTTCTTCAAATGCTCCTCTGTTCTTTTTCTGATGGAATCAACAAAATAAGTAGACAAAGAAATTGGAGCTTCAAAGTCATCAGAATCCTCATCTTGAAATCGACATCAAGGTTCTATAATAGAAGGGTCACACACCATTTGCAACAAAAGGGCCGTGCACCATTTTCAACATCAATGGCCTTCACATTCCCATATCAACTTCTGTAATATTGAATCTGAAGACTAGTAGAGCTTCTAGCAGAGAACTTTTTCCATATGACTGGCCAGCGAGAGCAACGATCTCAGGGATTGGGGGGCTTCGCATGAAATTACATAACACTAGTTATAGTAGGGTATGCCATGCCATTGAAAAAAGAATTGAAACCCTAGATGTAATGAGAATTGTTATGAAATAAGCCTTGATGAAGTGGTCTAAGGTTTGTAACAAATTACCTAACAAGATGTTGAAGAGTATGCATCTCTTGTTTGGTATCTGACATATATAAAGTTAAAATGATTCCATGATTCTGATATGGCTAACTTCATGCTTCTATAAATTTGGTTATACTTGCTATCTAAGTAGTGCAGGTACATAATCTTCAAGGTGGTGAAGATATTTGTAAAATAAAGTTGATGTGATAAGCATGATGTGATGGTAATGATAACTCCGATGAGATGGATGGAAGCCATGAAAAATTCTTTGATGTCGAAAAGAAGAAGATGATCTCACTGGGTTAAGAGGGAGCCCACATAAAATAAATCTCCCTCAGATCAAGAGAGAGCTTGGATAGAAGAAAGCTTCCTAGTTGAGAGGAAGGACATAGCATAGTTTTGATTGGAGAATCCATTTTGAAGTATATGTTGCTGCATGTGAAGGAAAGCGTATGATTGAGGAATCTTTTGCCAAAGATTCAGTTCATAGTCATACTATGTTGAAAAGCAACATCAAGATCCCGAAGGTTTGTATTTGATTATGTACATGTGAAAGTATATTATTGATTGGGGTTGTGTTTATACAAGTAAATCTCTCGAAGGTTTTGATAGCATGCTAGTTACTAATTAGTTTGATCGGAAGATATTTTTTGTCCTTGATTTGCTGGATCAAAGAGTGTTTAGGCTTCGTGAGTGAAGCATTCACCAGGAGGACATTTGGCTGGGCACTTTGTGTTGATGTCTATGTCTTGAAGTTAGAAAGGTGGTTTTGGTTATAGAACTCTGATTTTGGATACACACTTGAACCCTTGGGTTGATAGTTAGGAAGTAAGCTTGATGGTACCTAGAGAGGTTGAAAGCTTGTGTCCATCTTAATCCCACCCAGATAGTTTACCCTGGTTAGGAATCTAGTCCATGGCATTGTGGTAACTAAATTATCAAGAGACAAATAGATAGATTTCCCTGGTCATGAATCTAGTCCATGGCATTGTGGTGCCTAAATTATCAAGAGATAAATAGATAGATTTCCCTACTCATGAATCTAGTACATGGCATTATGGTGCCTAAAATTCTTTATAGATGATGTACTTTGAGATCCTCCATGTACCTCTTTGGTTATATGTAAATATGAATACCTCCCTAGTTAAGAGGGAGCGTTGAAGAATGTAACTAGGTTCGGTCTTCATAATTGTACTTGAAGACAAAATGTAATATATTTGTAAAATAAAAAACAAGTTTGGATTTTAGAGAGAAAGTTTCGGTGCTATAACATAGATAACAAGTTCGGATAGGGCAGATGGTTCAGTGTCATTATATGGAACTCGGATAGGATCTTTATGCTTCCACAATTTGGTGTTATGCAAACACAATTCGGTACTATGCCTCCCACAATTTGGTGTTACTATAGGTTTGGTGTTATCACAGTTAAATTCTTCCATAGTAACCACAATTTCAGTGATATATTACAGTGACTCGGTGTTACTTCAGTCTCATAGTTTGGGTGCCATTTAAGTTCAGTACTACTACATTGACCTCAGTTTGGAGCTATCACAATGACTTCAATATCACAGTAACATTAGTTTGGTGATCCTATAGTAAGAAGGTCTTGGTGGTATTATAGTGATGATGTCTCGATGCAAACACAGTTTGGTGCTAACACAGTGATAAGTGAAAGGAAGATCAAACAAGGATGACTTTATGGAGGAAGTATCTAGTCTAGTAAGGGTCTTGCTCATCTCATGTTGAATCTATCGAATGAAGAATTGTGACCGGGTTTTCCCCTAGAGTGTTGTTTTTCCTTGGGAGCGTGCCTGCATCTTATGTTCTATTCTATTTTTTACTTGTCATTAATCTTGATGATAAGAAAAGATAATTACAATGATCTAATAATAATAATGAAAACATCACAAGTTAATGTCATAATAAGATCAATTGTTTAGCTGCCACCTCTTTCGATTTCTCAACGCGGGGGATCCTAGTGCAACAACCCAAAATAAACATGTAATTAATATTCAACATGCAATTCAACTAATTAACTTCAAGTTCAAAACTATGATTAGAACACTTACTTGTGATTTCGGTTGAAGTTTGTTATCTGCAACAAGGTTTTGGGGACGACTCTCCACCCAACCGTAGGCTCAATTGCGCAATGTCTTGCTACAAATGGCCACCCTCGAGCCCTCAATCAACATACTACTATTAGTGAATCGTCTGCCTTAGAACATTATTCTCTCAAGAGAATAAATGATAGAAACTCGGAAAGATGGAATGCCCCCATCCTCCTCACCCTCTAATAAATAGAGAAAACATTAGATGGGGAACCACATGCACACACTCCATGTGTCTACATGCGACTTTGATTTTTAGCTTTCTTTACTTTTCTTTTGATGTTTTACTTTTCTTGTTTTATTTCTTTTCTTTTCCTTAGCTTTCTTGTTTTATTTTCTTCTTTTTCCTACTTTTCTTGTGTTATTTCTATTTATTCTT
>APFE030242443.1:91675-113652 GCA_000404065.3 Pinus taeda
GCATTAAATAGGGACAACAGGCTATTCAATTTTAGTTGTTGAAATAGCCTGTTGTCCCTATTTAATGCATCGCTCAGATTGGATATTCAACTTGTCCTGACGGTATTTAATGCATCGCTCAGATTGGATATTCAACTTGTCCTGACAATGAACCACGCTGGTTGGTTCGAAACGTGTCGACAAATGATTTTTTATGTGATTTTGCCGAAATTATTCTCTAAACAAGATTATGGATCACAAAAGTCTAAATTCCTTTATAATATAGTTAGTTTTTATGAAAATATCCCAAACTTTGTGAAAATAGTAAAAATCGTTAATGATATAATATATATGTTGAAAAGAAATCCTAAAATCGAAAGGTATTAGAAGCTAAAACTTCATTATATCAATTTAAGAAAGCTTTTAGTATTAGAAAAAATAGAAGAAGCTTACACACAACACAATCTCACTTAATACTTTTATTGATTATCACATGCACAAATATATAAGACAAATTACGACACAACCACATCACCATTACAACATAAATATATAAGACACATATTACTGACTTCGACACATCCAAATCACCATTACAACTCACACATTGGAAACAATGACTTCTAGAATGACTCCTCGTAACTCCTAATGATAACTACACATGACATGGAAGTATTACGTGCAACACCTTCCCTTAATGCTTACATGGAAAACATATTACAACAACAATATGATATATGTCTGACTGGTCTTCATTAACACTCACATCCACTATGGAATCTTGCAAACTCCACTCTTTCACCACCACATCTTTGAGCTGTCACTTGACCTCGCTTTAAAACATAACTGCCTCTAACCATCGTTGATGAACTTTGCAATATCAACAATATTGACACTTCGGCTCGTCAGGGCTTCTGCGATAAGAACTATCAAGTAATTAACAATCCTATGGACCAATCACCATCTCTTGGATATTTCACTTTCGATTATCTGTCAGTTGATAGGATGGAGGTCTGGATACTAAATGTGCTAAAGAGTTGATCAAACAACTTGAACTTACACAATAATTGATGTTTCGAACACCAGGGCTTCTAGTTTAGCAACCATCAACCATTTCTATAACCAAAATTACTAGCATACAAGAATTGATGTTTTAGACACCGAGGCTTCCAGTTTAAGAATCTTCGAAATCCTTTTTATGACCTATATAAAACACACAACAAAAACCTTCATCAACTCACACCACACAATAGAAGAAGTTAAATCTTTTTTATTTTTAAAATAGTTTGAGAGGTAATTCTGATAGCCACTCATCACTATGTAATCTTGACATGTCATCAAAGTTGGCTATGTTTGCAGTTTCCTTTTCATTGAGAATATTCGTTTCACGAGTTCTACAATTATAGGCGGTATGTCCATATTTGTGACAGTAGAAGAATTTTGTTGAACCCTTTGTTTTTTTCATTTTGCCTTTGGAAAATAGTGCAAGTTCATGTTGACCACAAACATTTTAACCTTTTGTATTTTCCCTTTTTTCCTCAGCTAAAAGTGATGATACCATTCCTTCTAATGATTGAGAAGGAATTTGGCTTAATGTGAATACAATGTTGCTCTACTTGGGAGATATGCTATTTAATAGAATTACTTTAGCATCATCTATTTCTACCTTGGCACCAATTTCAACCAATTGCACAAAGAGATACATTAAATCATTGATATGATTAGAGAGAGGTGTCTCATCATGAATTTTGAGACTAAAGAGTTGCAATTTTAAAGAGAACTTTGCGTTCATAGCCTTTTCCCCAAATAACTTACTCAAATGTTCCCAGATTTCATGAGCCAATTTTGCTAAATCAATCAAATGAATCTGAGTGTCTAAAAGACCCAATCCAATTATCGCTTTAGCCTTATCTTCTCTCTTTTACCATTCTACTAAAATCTTGGCATCAATAAGAACCTTTTCAATTCCTTTTACTATACTCCATAAACCTCTATTCATAAGATGCATTTGAATTTTAACTTTCCATGTATGGAAATTGATGCCATTAAACTTCTCTAAAGTAAGAGAGTCCATGTTACCTATTTTTCTTCTTTAAGATATGAGATATGTTACCTCTTTTTCTTCTTTAAGATATGAGATATGTGAATTTGATTCTTCTCCCACGCTACCAACACCAACTTCACTCGCACTGCAATTTAGTTTGCAACACACGAACACACTGTCTCTTACACCATCAGGTTATATGCTTATCGTCAAATACCCATTGGATGGTACAAATATTTATGAGAAACATTCATAGCAAGGATTTGCATGTAAGCAATGGTTGGAGACCGACCTTCTGTGTGCAGAAACAGGGGACGATATTAGAAGAATCTTCCTGTTGTGAAGATACGTTAAAAGGCGGTGATGGAAGCATCAATAATGATTCTATTTTGGGGCATCGATGCTTGAGATTAGAGCAGATCAGGTTCTACTCCCTTGCTAAGGAAACAATATTCTACATCGCTAACTTTCAAACTCAGGGTTGCAACATTTTTCACTAGATCCACTTAGTGTGGCCACCACAAAGAAATGCAATGTCGCGTGATACAAATGAGTTTCCAATAGGTTTCCAATACATTGTGGTAGCTGTCAACACATATTGTGGTAGCGTCAATTGAATTTTCAACACACTTTTTTTCTGGCTCGCAAATCTTGACACATGCTCACCTTTACTCACTCTCAGGCACATAGCGGTGGATTTATTCAACCAATTTCATGACGGACTCTGCCTCCTTCAAATAGCAAAAAAAAAAAAACAAAAACTTGCTCAGATCTAATCACAGATCTGACTCATCCACATATCTCACATCTTATATTTGATCTTATGCAGATCCTGATTAAAAAAACATTGGCTATGAATATTATAGCAACAACATTATATCTTTTATGATCCTGATCTGCACACCACTCTGCTTTCATAAATAGCTCTCATAAAACCATATTGCAGGAGCTTTAACTATTTATCTTGTCTTTCAGATCTCAACGTTATGGCCTTGATACCATATTAGGAAAACAAGAAGAGAGAGTAGGGCTTACACACAACACAATCCCACTTAATACTTTTATTGATCATCACAGGTACAAATATATAAGACACAAATTACTGACTTCGATACAACCAGATAACCATTACAACTCACACAGTGGAAATAATGAATTCTAGACTGACTCCTCGTAACTCCTAATGACAACTACACATGACATGGAAGCATTACTTCCAACATTTAGCGCAAGCACCCATTTTGGTTATCCCATGGTATACCAAGTTTTTTATTATTTTCCTTTTTCCTTCTTGTGTTTTGCCTAAAAAAATGATGAAAGTTTTGTTGGAAACACTAAGAGGGGGCATAAATTAGTATTTCTTTCCAATTTTTAAGTTATGCTAGGCAATATTTTGATCACAAATTAAACAATGACACAAAAGTATGAACAAGAACAAAATAATTTTATTGTTAAGATGATGAGGACTCCAATCCTCCTTTACAACAATTCACGCTCCAACCTGTACAACAATTTTTTTAGGGCTCCAATCCTCACAACAAATCTAAGCTCTAATTTGGTTGACAACTAGGACTCTAATCCTTCCAAGATCCAATACGGTAAAAAAATAAAATTTTACAAAAAGAAAATTACTTCAGAAGAGATCCAAAATGTCTTCAAATGCTTACAAGTACACAAAAGGTCCTCTCCAAAGACGCCTTCAAGGTCTCTTCAACAGCGCTTTAAGAGGCAGACTTTAACACTCAAGTTTTTCTTCAACTATACTTCAGAGATACTTCCAAAGGTTTCTTCAAGGTACTCTTCAATATATGTTGGTCTTAATTCTTTTCCAAAAGTCTAGTCCAAGTCTTTACAAGACTACAAGGTTTCCTCCAAAAAATAATATTGTGTCTCCTCAAGAATAGGCATGTCTGAGTTGTTGTCCACACATTGGTCCAATCTTGTCTCCTCACATAGGTTTGAATGTGTCACAGTTTCAATCTCCTATGTCACATGTCTAAGATCCTATCCTTATGCCACATTGCGAGATATGCCACAGTTTGAAAAATTATGCCACAATTTAAGATATGTCACAAATATGAGATATTTTTCCATAGGTCCGAGATGTTAAGCTTTAGGTCCAAGATACTTTTCCACTTGCCTAATCTAGTAGGAGCCCAATGAATTTGGGTTTTGGGAATAAAATAGGTTTGCAAAAGAATCAAAAGAGTAACTAAGTAGTCCTTCACAAAACAAAGGTATAGCCTAAGATCCAACCACAAAAAAATATCAAGAATCAATACAAGATTTTCCCAACAAAAAAATTCACTAGACTTCATCCTTCTTAGCCTCCTTAGTTCATGAGTTTGGAACTCTTTTCCTCTTCTAATCTAAGTGGCTCCAGAAATAGAAGTAGCCTTGAAAAATCTCAAAAATCAAAGTCATCAGATTGAACTGAAATTAGAACCATATCGTAGTGCTCTTTGTCATGATTCCAATGACATGAATGGCACTCAAATCTGAGTTCGTATGCTCAAGATATTCACAGCCAAAGTTCTGGTCAAATTGGGCCCAATGTCAGTCACTAATGAGGTAACAATTTGGCAAAGGGTTGGCACATGAAATCTGGTGGTTGGAACAAGTGAATTTGTCACCTCTTTAATTTTTCCAGTGATCCTTAAAAAGCGCCACTAGAATTTTAAACATTATTAAAATTAAACATAAATGGTGGGTAGGCCACCCAGCGACAGACCCTACCAAATCAAAATACAATGGAGCCACGTATATGGAGGTAGTCGGGGTTCAAAACCACCTGACCGACCCAAAAAAATAAATGATACCAAACAACATTACAACACATGACTACTTAAAAAAAACAAAGGACCATATATGGGGTGTGGTGGGTTTTGAACCTATTCCGCCCCCAACATATGTGCCATTGCCACCAACAATCCAAATTCTCTATTGTAAACTCTACACAAAACAAACATATTTAAACCCCATTCACCATTTGACCGAGGGGAAGGTGTGGCGAAACAGAGGAGCAGAACCAGTTTGCAAGTGGAACCAGGAGTGCACTCTGGCCTGAACTGCACCCAGGTGGGCACAAAATTCAAGAAATATTCCTAGGGAATCTTGGGAGAATATTTTTGCAAGGAATATTAAGGGAATCTAAAGATTCCTTAGAGCTCCATAGCTCACTTGCTCATAACAGGGTCAACTTTATAGTTGTTTGACATGGTTTCACACCATGAATCCAATGTTGATGTTAATTTTCTCATTTGCACTTTGCATTTTTTAGTCCATGCCGGAAAATGGAGGTATAAGGGTCATTTATGTAAATTTGACTATAACCCATTTTTGCTACCGTTTAATGAAAGATGCCTCCACACTTTGAGCAGGGTCCAGAAACATAGCCCACACTGGGTGAACTCAGTAATCAAATTGTTTTGTGCCTTTGATCTCATGGTTGCTTTTGATTTCCGCTTCTTTTCATGTGTTTAAGTTACTTGGTTACATGCTCTTTTATATGAAATTTTGTATGCATCCTTGAAGTAAAATATTTGGATCAAGTTTGGTATCAGAGTATATCTTCTTGATGTGAGTTGCATGAGTGAATGCTAACCAGGAACAGGCTCCAAAGAGGAGAAGGGAAACTTAAATCCTTTGATCTCGAAGCGAGGCGTCCATCACGAAGACAAAAAATGGTAGATGATGAAGCTCAACTTGAGGAAGAGCGAAATTACCTCAAGATCTTGTTCACCATGACAGGGAAATTTGATAAGTTGTTTGCAAAAAGCTTGAGAAGACAATAAAGCCTGAGAAGAAAGAACTAGATGACCATGCCTCAATAAATCATGAAGGTGGAAGAGGAGAGCCTTCAGAACTGCCCTATCCATCCTCTAGTGACAGTTCTTCTTCTTCTTCTTCTTCTCATCACTCTAACAGGCATCATAGGAATATTTCAAAGAATCCATTTTTAAAGCTAGATGTAAAGTTTGATTTGCCCACATATAATGAAGAATGTAATGCAGAGAAACTAAACAATTGGATTAGACAGATCGAGGAAGATGAGGCCAAGATAAAAATGGAAAAAAGTGTTGTTTACAATTCTCTACTAATCTTGAAAGCTACTTCAATGTGCTTAGAACATCAAGATCATCTAGGAATTTCTTTTCCTGATCCCAATTTGGTCAAAAATTGCAAAAGTTATGGCCGAAACAATTTCTCCTAGGAATTCTCGACTAAAACTAGAGAAAATCCAGTTAACGCTACTAAATCTGGAGTTAGCACTGAATTTAGGGGCTCCACCAAATACTCCACATTAATTAAATGATAAACTTAACTTAATTAGTTTTTAACCCCAATTAGCGCTAATTGCACGTGGTTAAGGTTAGTGCTAGCCAACGGTTTGTGGTAGTGGTCACATGGTGGCGATAAATGCCAATGATTATGCAATAGCACTGGTTGCCAGTTATGAGTGTTTGGTCACATGGGATGGGGCTGGCCTGCGGGGCTGTCTCCCTCCTCCCCCTAACCGCCAAGTCATACCATAGTAAATATAATTCAAGAGCATAGTATGTTAAGAAACAAAGCAGTGGTATAGTGGTAAGTCATGGGCAATATGCATGTGAGGTCATAGGTTCAACTCCACTGACCTGCCATAAAATTTCACCATTGTGCGCCATTAATGTCTGACCTTTGGGTAGGGACACGTGGTCACCTCCGGTCTTGCCACATTTCCCCTCCTCATTGGTCCTTCTTCCAACCAATAAAATGAAGCCAACTCATCGCACTATAGAACAACCACAACGTGCCACTTGGTGAGATCCCATTAGCCATTAACCAACCTTGAACTACTCAGTCACCTACCATTTCAGCAGTACATACTACTGACCGTGCAGTGACTTTACCTTTTTCTTACAAAATTCCTCTATTTGGCAAAGCGGACAGAACACAGTATCTTCCTCATACGAGCTCCATTTTGAGTGAAACTAGTTGCATTAGGATTGTATCATCGATATGCACATGGTCACTCTGGTTTTGAGCAATTCTTAGAACTCTTATTTTTCAGCTAAATACTGATCTCTTGATGATTCCTCCCCACTGGAAGCCTTTTGTACCCCAAAAGATACTATTAATTGTTCAGCAAGTGAGGGGACAACTCCCTCACCTTCTCAATATGCATCCATTTGGCTATAGAAGGATTTTGTCCCTTTAGTCCCACTCAAAGGTATTCGACATTCCCTCTCTTTGAAGTTCTGGTTCTTCTGTTAAGTATGAGATCTTGCTAAAGCTCATCAAGATATTATGGTGAGAAGTGCACCCAAGCGGGTACAAAATTCGAGAAATCTTCCTAGGGAATCTTGGGAGAATATTTTTGCAAGGAATCTGGAGGGAATCTAAATATTCCTTAGAGCTCCATAGGTCACTTGCTCAGAACAGGGTCAATTTTATAGTCATTTGACACGATTTCACACCATGAATCCAATGGTGATGTTCATTTCTGCATCTGTGTTTTGCATTTTTTATTCCATGCTAGAAAATGGAGGTACAAGGTTCATTTATGTAAATTTGATTATAACTCATTTTTGCTACCATTTAATGAAAGATGCCTCCACACTTTGAGCAGGGCCCGGAAACATACCCCACACTGAGTGAACTCTGTAATCAAAATGTTTTATGCCTTTGATCTCATGGTTGCTTTTGATTTCCACTTCTTTTCATGTGTTTAAGTTACTTGGTTACATGCTCTTTTATATGCAATTATGTATGCATCCTTGAAGTAAAAGATTTGGGTCAAGTTTGGTATCAGAGTAGATCTTCTTGATGTGAGTTGCATGAGTGAATGCTAACCAGGAACAAGCTCCAAAGGGGAGAAGGGAAACTTAAATCCTTTTATCCCGAAGTGGGGTGTGCATCAAGAAGACGGAACATGGTAAATTATGAAGCTCTAATTGAGGAAGAGAGAAGTTACCTTAAGATCTTCTTCAATATGACGGAGAAATTTGACAAGTTGTTTGTAGAATATGAGAAGACAATCAAGCCTGAGAAGAAATAACCAGATGACCATGCCTTGGTAAATCATGAAGGTGGAAGAGGAGAGCCTCCAGAACTACCCTCTCCATCCTCTAGTGACAGTTCTTCTTCTCATCACTCTAACAGGTATGATAGGAATACATCTAAGAAGCCATTTTTAAAGCTAGATGTAAAGTTTGATTTTCCCACATATAATGGAGAATGTAATGCAGAGAAACTAAACGATTGTATTAGACAGATCAAGGAAGATGAGGCCAAGATCCAATTAACATCTCTTCGGTTGAGTGGCACCTCTCTCGTCTAGTGGGAGAGAAAGTTGGAGAAAGGTAGCAAAAACTTGGGTAATCTCCTTTTTTCTTGGTCCAATTTTGATTCTGCATTAAAAGATCATTTTTATCCTTTTTTATAGACAAAAGTATTTAATGGAATGGAAATATTTGAGACAAGGAAAAGGTCAAAATATGAAATATTCACAAAAGAGTTTAGAAAACAAGCTTTGAATTTGGGCATTTCACTTGATTCACCAGAAATTGTAACAAAGTATATTGGTGCTTTACATAGTTACATCAGGCATTCCTTGTTGTTATTTGAGTCTACTACTATTGATGTGGCTAGTGTGAAGTCCATTCACCTTGAAAGGAGGGGCAAGAATGATAAAGACAAGCAACCAAAGAAATCATCTTTCAAACCTCATAATGACAAGTTCAAAGGAGAAGGCATGGGAAAGGACAAGAAGGCATCTACAACCAAGAAGGAGGAGGAAGTGTAGCCATCTTGCACACATTGCAAGAAGGAATTCCATGATGATGAACATTGTTGTAAGTTGCATCCGGAGTTGATACCAAAGATATTTGGTGGAAATAACAAGCAAAATACGGTGGAAACCATGTAGGAGGACCTTGGATCTGATTCCAGTGATGAGACATAGAGAACAATAGTGGGCATACAAGGTACTCTTTCTATTCATGCTAATGAAAATTATGAATTTCATGCAACTACAAGTTCTTCAAATGAGTCTCTTGTTAATGAATGAAAGAAGACTGAATTGTTCCACATTAGAGTTGTAATGAAACATGTTAAAGTGGAAACCTTGTTTGATCCAGGCTCATAAGAAAATTTGATTTCAGAATCCTTGGTTAAGAAGTCAGGGTTAGAAACCAAGCCTCATCTAAAACCCTACCCTCTTGGTTGGGTGTGTGATAAAGCCAAATTACATGTAACCAAGTAGTGTAGGGCTAGATTTTTTATTGCATCCAAACTAGTAGATGAAGTTGATCTTGATGTTGTACCCTTAGATACTTGTGGTATTGTATTTGGGAGTCCATATTTGTATGATAGGAGATTATTTTTCTTTCGCCATGAAAACAAGTATCATCTCACGAAAGATGAGGCAGAATACATTGTTAGAGCTCATCCTACCGAAATCAGTTCCAATACTGTAAGTGCAGGTCAGACGAAGAGATTGATTAATTCCAGCAAACGGTGCATGATCATGGTTGTGAGAGAAAAAGATGCAGTGAGATCTAAATCTTTTCAAGGTTGTGATCACACTCATAAAAAGTAATTGTATTAAATTGCTTCTAACTATAATGGGAATTTTCACGAACCATGTGGGTTGCCTCCAAAGCGTGAGATCCAACATGAGATTCCCTTGTAGTAGGATGCTCTGTTACCCAACATTGGTGTGTACAGACTATCATCCATTGAGCTAGAGGAGATAAAGAAGGAGGTGCAGAAAATGTTGAACCAAGGGGTCATAAGGCCAAGTTCTTCTCCATTCGGTTCACCTATTGTGTTGGTGCCAAAGAAGGATGGAACATGGAGGATGTGTGTGGACTATAGAGCACTCAAAAAAATAACAGTGAAGAAATGGTGCCCTCTCCCTCGCATTGACAATTTATTAGATCAATTGAAAAATATTGTCTATTTCACAAAACTGGACTTGCGCAGTGGCTATCATCAAGTCAAGATTGCAGAACAAGATGTATGGAAGATTGCATTCAAGACAAAATAGGGGTTGTTTGAATGGACGGTGATGCCATTCAAACTATGCAATGCTCCAGCCACATTCATGAGGGTGATGAATGATATTTTCAGACCTTTTCTTGATGATTCCTTACTTGTGTATATTGATGACATTCTTGTGTTCAGTAGAACATGGGAAGCTCATGTGAGTCATGTTAAAAAGGTGCTTGATGTTTTGCAAAAATAAAAATTGTATGCCAAAATGTCTAAGTGTGAATTTGGTAAGACCTATTTACTTGGGTCACATTGTCGAAGGTTGACAAAAGATAGATCCTTATAAAATTAATGAGATTGTAAAGTGGCTTAAACCCACCAACATAATACTGGAGAAGGTTCATTTCCAACTTCTTTGTCATTTCATCCCCCTTACATGCAATGACAAGTGTGAAGAAAACCTTTTAGTGGGGAGGAAAGTAGCAGAAAGCCTTTGACACATTGAAAGATAAGATTACTACTACATCATTTTTTGCCTTACCCAACCTCCAACAACCTTTTGAGATTGAGACAGATGCTAGTGGATAGACCATGGGAGCACAATTGATGAAAAAAAGGAAACATGTATGTTACCATTCAAAGAAATTCTCCCAAGTTGTTGTGAACTATCCCACATATGACAAGCATTTGTATACCATGGTTCAAAGCATGAATAAGAGGAAGCATTATTTGATTGGCATGGTGACCATCATCCACACAGATCACCATCCATTATAGTACCTCTAGTCATAAACCAAGCTTCAATAAGCACATAATTTAAAATGCATGGGATTCCTCTGGTAGTTTCACTTGGTAATAAAATACAAGAAGGGCACCAACGACAAAGTGGCAGATATGCTCTCTTGCCCTCCTATTTCTGCATTTATAGTTTTGCAAAATTTTGTTGAAAATAGCAACAAGAAATGCTAAATATAGAAGTGCTAAATTTAGTACTGCTATAAATAGCATTCCGAGATACCTTCCCATTTTAGTTAGTCCCTGAACTAAAGGAGAGAAGTAAAAAATTCGAATTTGATCTTAGCTGCTATTTGAAAAATAATTAATTAATTCATCTTGAGTTAATTAATTGTAGAAAATCAAACATGAAGTCTATGTGGGGACATGCAACAGTTTCTCCATTGATTGAGGAATTTATCCATCAGTTAAAGAGATAAGGATGAGTTGTAATATTGAGTTGTAATTAGTTGGCTTAGTTAACTAAGTCAAGTCCAGTTAGATTAGTTCAAATAGTTCGTTGAATTAATTATGAGTTCAATTAGTTAATGCATGCATGCATGTAACTGCTGCACTTCAGATAACTGAATATTATCTCATAAATAACTCATGCATGCCAGTTCAAACAGAGATCCAATTGAGATCAGATGGAGGGACAATGTACTATCAGTTGTAGGAATATTCCATTGTGAATATCTCTTGCATGCAAAAGGAATTCATTCCTTGGAGATTGTGCAGTTATTTCTTCAGTTTAGTGAGTGTGATGAGGCCAATTCACACATGTGGCATTAATGGACCCCAAGGAAAGCTGCGCAATAAAATAGGAGGCTTGGAGGGTTGAGGGAAGGCATATCTAGTGTCTATTCAGTTTGAGAGTTGTATTTGTTTGATTGTAGAGAGAGTAGGATAGCTTGTGAGCTGATTCTTTTTGTAATCTGAACATATTTCCACTTGTATGATAATACAAAGATTGGGGTTTTAGGCTGAGGCTTTCCTCGGGTTATTCTTCTATGTTCATGTGTGATTGATTTCTCATCCTCAGTTATATGTGTTCTCATTGATCTTTCTCATATTCGATTAAGCTTGCGCAAAGTTTGTTGTAAAAGTAGATCTTGTATTTTGCTTTAGTATATTGCATAATCTGTTGATCTAAAGTGGGAATTTCTACATGGTATCGGAGCGAAGGTGATCAAAGGAGAGAACTGTATACAAGTAGGGAGAAGTTCAAAGTTTGAGGTTCCTGAATATAGAAATAGAGTTCTTATCACATTTCAATTTCACCAATGGTGTTCAATGGTTTAAGACTCAAGTATGCCCTTGATGGCAACTCGAATTATATAGCCTCGAAGGATTGCATGGAAGTAGTATTAGAGGATAATGGTCTAAAGGACTTCATTGACCAAGAATTCCCCAATCCAACTGATGCTACATAATTGGCGCAATGGAAGAAATGTGTGGCTAGAGCAAGGAGAATCCTTCTAGAGGGAGTTTAAGACCACATAGTCTCGAGTCTCCATGGGAAGGAGACACCCTTTTTGATGTGGAAAACATTGAAAGATCTATATCAGAACAACAATGATCAGAAGAAGATGGCGTTGAAAGTCAAGCTTCGAAAATCAAGTGTGAAAATGGCGACATGATCTCTACATATCTGAACAAGATCACCACTTGTAGGGATGAGCTTGGAAGTGTAAGGATCATGACAACCGATGATGACATGGTGAGTCTTGCACTTATCGGTCTTCCTAAGAGTTGGCATAGCTACCAAGACTCGGTTAATGAAAGAGAAAAACTCGCAGATTGGGAATGACTTTGGTCGGATCTGATGCAGGAGGAGATAAGAAGAAGCACCAGAGATGGATCCTCATCAAAGAAAGATGATGAGTAAAATCTAGCCTTAGTGAGTAAGGTGAGGAAAGGGAAGGGGAAGGCATCCCATCGCAAATCCGGTTCTTCCCATGGTGGGAAGAAGTTTGACAAATTGAAAGTGTGATGCTTTCATTGTCATGAAGTGGGCCATTATGCTACAAATTGTCCACAGAAGAAATCCAAGAAGGGATCCTTGAAGGGATCTGATGGTGAGGCACTGGCCTCACAGTTTGAGTTGGATTTCTCTCTTATCGCATGCATGGCTTCATCCATGGTGGGATGTGTGTGGTACCTGAGCAGTGGAGTTTCATTCCACATGTCGGGTGACAAGAATCTTTTCAGTACCTTGGAGGAGAATGATCTCCAGATGCAGATCGAGATGGGTGATGATGGAAAGTACCGTGTTTCAGGTGAAGGTACGATTGTCTTTCAGAGGGAGCATGGAGTTCCCCTCACCCTGACTGATGTAAAGTATGTACCAGGTGTGAAGAAAAATCTTGTTTCCATTGCTATACTAGAAGATAAAGGCTATGATGTAGTCTTTAGTAAAGGAAAGGTATTCCTAAAGCATATCGGTACTGGACAGACCAAGCGAATTGGGATTCCAGTAAAGAATCTCTATAATATGGAGGTAGATGACTATGCTGCATTGAGTTCCAAAGTTGAGATGCTGCAGAGCCAAGATGTTGGCAAGTTATGTCATAGAAGAATGGGCCACTTGCACCATGGAGCTCGGAAGATCATGTAGCAGATTTCTACCGGACTTCCCAATGGAAAACTAGAGTAGACGAATACATGCAAAGATTGTACCTTGGGTAAGTATGCAAAATCTTCCTTTCTGGGTCGAGACAATAGAGCTAGAGATATTAGAGCGAGTTCACTCAGATGTTTGTGGACCTTTATCTACAACCTTGACGGCTAAACAAAGGTACATAGTTTTTCTTATTGATGATTTTTATTGTAGATACTGGATCTACTTTATGCAAAAGAGGGATCAAACCTTCTTGAGGTTTTGTGAGTTTAAAGCCTTGGCAGAGAGAATTTTGAAAGAAAATAAAAGCCTTTCATAGCGACAATGGTGGAGAGTATGTCTCCCAACAGTTTAAATACTTCTGCATTCCAGAACGAATTAAACGGGAATTGACAGCACCCCATAACCCACAACTGAATGGGGTGGCCGAAAGGAAGAACATATCGATTGTGGGAGCAGCTTGAGCGATGTTGCATGAACATAGCCTACCACTACATTTGTGGGCTGACGCATGCAATAAAGCAATATACTTTCAGAATAGAAACTCACACCATATACTAGGAATGGAGACACCTATGGAAGCCTTTTCTAGGAAGCGACCAGATGTGAGTCACTTTCGAATCTTTGGATCATTAGTTTACTGTCATGTGACCAAAGATGCCTTGAAGAAGCTATATCCAATAGCTGAGTTAGGAATACTTGTGGGGTACATGGATACACCCCACAACTCTTGGGTGTACTTGCCTACCAATCAGAGGACAGTGGGATGTAGAGATCTGAAGTTTGATGAGTAGAAAGCCATGTGAGTATCACTTGAGAGGGAGCTCAAGTTGCATGCAGAGGAGGAACTTTCAGTTCCTAAGGAGGAATAGCCTAAGATTGATGCGAAACAGCTGCATGCATAGGATCCTGGAGTAGAGACATCTACTCAAGCTGAGACTTCCAAAGATGGGCGGAAACGCTCAAGGGAAGCTGACAGGTTGATGTTGTATGTGCGGGAGAATGTGGGATAGCCATCTTCCCAGCGTAGACAAAGGAGGTCGCCTGAATGGTACACTGGGTACATGGCCTTGGTTGGGGAGTGTGTAGATACCAAACCTTCTTCATTCGAGGAGGCAGTGGAGAAACCAGTTTGGGTTGATGCAATGGTAGAGGAGTATGAATCTATCATTTGAAACAGTGTGTAGGATGTTGTCCCAAGACCTCAGGGCAAGTCAGTGGTGAGTTCCAGATGGCTTTACAAGGTAAAGCAGGCAGCTGATGGCAGTGTTGAGAAACATAAGGCAAGGTTTGTTTCTCGTGGTTTCTCACAGGTCAAGGGGATTGATTACGATGAGACTTTTTCTCCTATAACAAGGTACTCATCTATCAGATCGATGTTGGTGCTATCAGCTCAAATGGGTTGGAAGACCCATCAGATGGACATGAAGACAACATTCCTCAATGGGAAGATTGAGGAGGAGGTGTACATTAAGCAGCTAGAAGGTTTCAAGACCTTCGATCATGAGTTGTATGTGTGCCAACTCAAGAGGGCTTTGTATGGGCTAAAGCAAGCACCCCATGCTTGGTACACCAGGATCGACAACTATTTCACCGGGTTGGGCTTCACCAAGAGTGAAGCAGATGTGAACCTTTGCCACATCGTGGTAGAAGGTAAACCCTTGACCATTGTTCTTTATGTAGATGATTTGATTTTTATAGGTGATGATCAGCTGATCCAGCCTTGCAAGTGTGGCCTTGCAAGAGAGTTCCAAATGAAAGACATGGGTCTTATGCACTACTTTCTAGGCATGGAGGTGTGGCAGAAATATGGGGAAGTATTTGTGTCTCAAGGAAAGTATGCTAATGAGATACTCAGGTGCTTTCACATGGAAAGTGCAAGTCCATACAGACTCCTCTAGTTGGGAACTAGAGGAAGGAGGATGCTACTTTAGGTGAGGTAGTAGCTGCTACTATTTATTGGCAGCTGGTGGGTTCACTTATGTATTTGGTGAACACACAACCAAACTTATGCTTTGCGGTGAACTAGCTAAGTCAAGCTATGGTTCATCCTACCAAGCTATTTTGGAAGGCAATGAAGCATTTGTTGAGATACCTCAGAGGCACATCTCAGTTTGGATTGTGGTATAGATGGATAGAGGGAGTGAAGTTTCAAGGTTTCACAAATGCGGATTGGGAAGGGAGTCCATTAGACAGTAAGAGCACTTCTGGAGGAATCTTCAACCTTGGTTTAGCTGCAGTTTCCTAGTACAATAGGAAACTGAGGTTAGTTGCACTTAGCTCAGCAGAGGCTGAATACATGGCTACTAGTCAGGCTGCATGTGAGGCCATTTGGATGCGGAAGATTCTAGTGGGATTGTTTGGTCAGAGGATGGATCCAACCATGATCTACTGCGATAATCAGAGTTGTATCAAACTCTTTGAGAATTCAGTTTTTCATGACAGGTCCAAGCACATTGATATCTGATATCACCATATTCAAGACTATGTGGTCAAGAGGATCATGTTGTTGCGGTATGTTTTGACCAAGGAACAAGATGCAGATATTTTAATGAAGGCATTGTCAAAATGCAAGTTCGAGTTCCATAGAGATAGGATTGGGGTTACTGATAATCCCTTTCTTGTTGAGAGGGAGTGTTGAAAATAGCAACAAGAAATTCTAAATATAGAAGTGCTAAATTTAGTACTACTATAAATAGAATTTAGGGATACCTTCCTACTTTAGTTAGTCCCTGAACTAAAATAGAGAAGTAAAAAATTCGAATTTGATCTTAGCAACTCTTTGACAAATAATTAATTAATTCATCTTGAGTTAATTAGTTGTAGAAAACCAAACATGAAGTCTATGTGGGGACATGCAATAGTTTCTCCATTGATTGAGGAATTTATCCATCAGTTAAAGAGATAAGGATGAGTTGTAATTAGTTGGCTCAGTTAACTGAGTCAAGTCCAGTTAGATTAGTTGAAACAATTTGTTGAATTAATTGTGAGTTCAGTTAGTTAATGCATGCATGCATGTAACTATTGCACTTCAGATAACTGAATATTCTCTCATAAATAACTCATGCATGTTAGTTCGGACAGAGACCCAGTTGAGATCAAATGGAGGGACAGTGTACTATCAGTTGCAGGAATATTCCATTGTGAATATCTCTTGCATGCAGAAGGAATTCATTCCTTGGAGATTGTGCAATTACTTCTTCAGTTTAGTGAGTGTGATGAGGCCAATTCACACATGTGGCATCATTGGACCGCAAGAAAAACTGCGCAAGGAAATAGGAGGCTTGGAGGGTTGAGGGAAGGCATATCTAGTGTCTATTCAGTCTGTGAGATATATTTGTTTGATTGCAGAGAGAGCAGGATAGGTTGTGAGTTGATTATTTTTGTGATCTGAACATATTTCCACTTGTATGATAATACAGAGATCGGGGTTTTAGGTTAAGGCTTTCCCCGATTTATTCTTCTATGTTCATATGTGATATATTTCTCATTCCCAGTTATATGTGTTCTCATTGATCTTGCTCATATTCGATTAAGCTTCCGCAAAGTTTGTTGTAGAATTAGATCTTGTATTTTGCTTTAGTATATTACATAATTTGTTGATCTACAGTGGGAATTTATACAAATTATTCTTTATGTTTTGAAATCTATGTTGAACAATATGTTCATGATGATTATTTTAAGGGGATTTATGGCAAGTCGACTCATGGATTATAGGTGAATAATTAACATTTGCAGGGAAAATTGTTGTACCACCTTGAACACTTTGTATCCCCACCAATGAGAGAATACATGTAATCAGAGAGATAGATAACTCTATTTTGTCAGGTCATTTTGGTGTAGGGAAAATTTTGTTTCATTTCCATAGGTTGTGTGGATGGCCTCACATGAAAAATATTGTGACTCGATATGTAAAGGGATGTGTGTTGTTTCACTTAGCAAGCCCACTAATAGAAAATTGGGGCTCTACACACCACTCCCTGTCTTGAGTCATCCATGGGAAAGTGTGTCAATGGAATTTGCTAGCGGTTTTCCTTTGTTAAGCAGATGTCATGACTATTTGTATGTCGTTGTGGATCGATTTAGTAAAATGTGTGTCTTAATGCCTTGTAAAAAGTAAGTCATTGCATAGCAGATTGCTCATCTCTTCTTCCAGTTTGTATGGGTCCACTTTGGGCTGCCCACATCCATTGTGTCTGATCGAGACTCTCGATTTCTTGTAGAGTTTTGGATGAGCTTGTGTAGAATGTTGGACACCAAGCTGAAGAGGAGCATGCCATTTCATCCTTAGACCGATGGAAAAATGAAAGATTTCAACCACATAATGATACACTTACTCCGAGGCTATTGTGGAAAGCATCCCAAGTTGTGGGATGAGCAACTTCATTATGTATCAGGCAGTGAATTCATCCACTCATAGCTCACCATTCGAGACACTCTTTGGATATTTTCCAAAGGATCCCTTAGACATGGTCTGTGGAAGGGATGAATATTCTAGTCGGAAAGTTGATTGGGACAAAGCACATAAGTTCATTTAGCAGATTCGCATGATTCACCAGGTAGTGCAAGAGTAGTTGGAGAAAAGTCAAGCTCAATACAAAACTAGACATGAAAAGCACCGAGTTGATCACCAATTCTAGGTTGGAGACAAAGTGTGGCTCCACATAAGAAAAAATAAAATGAAAGGGGAAGGAAAGAAGTTGAAACCAATCCAAGATGTCCCATTCATAATATTAGAGAAGATTGGAGACGGTGCTTTCCGTCTTGATTTTCCAGCATACATGCAAATATACTAAGTGGTGAATGTTAAAAATTCGAAGCTTTATGAGCCTCTTTTAATCATGGACACCGAAGAGTTTGGATAGATTCCTACGGTGGATGAATTTTCCCCTAAATACTTGGATAGGCTACTTCAGGATATTGTTCTCGACAAGAGGACCAAGACTTCACGATGGGGAGACATGGAGTATTGGTTTCAAGGGAATGTATCCAAGTAGGGCTCTATGGATTGAAAAGGATAAAGTGAGGGAGAAATTCCCTCACTTTCCAATTGACTGATAAAGATTTTGGCCACCCAAAAGCTCATTAGTGGGGAGGAATGATCTGGATGGCTCTATAAATAGAAGTGGCATTGAAAAAACTTAAAAATCAAAGTCATCAGATTAAAGTGAAACTAGTACCAGATTGTAGTGCTCATCATCCTAATTCCAATGGCTTGAACGCCATTGAAATCCAGGTTCATATGCTTAAGATATTCATGGTCAAAGTTCTAGTCAAGCTAGGCCCAATGGAATTCATTAACGAGGCAACAATTTGGAAAAGGGTCGATGCACATAATCCATTGATCAGAATGGGTGAATTTGTCACCTCTTTAATTTTTCTAGTGATCCTTAAAACCGCCACCATAATTTTAACCATTATTAACAATTAATATATATAAATTATTATATATATAATATATATTATATTATAATATATATATATATTATATTATATTTATTATATTTATATATATATAAATTGGGGTCACGAGACGCCACCTGAGCCATCTGCCCCCTCCCCCCCTAATGACATTGTTTAAACATAAATGGTGGGTGAGCCACCCATCGGTGGACCTTCCCAACCCACAATATAATGGAGTCACGTATATGGAGGCTAACGGGGTTCGAACCCGCCCTACCGGGATGGACCGGCCAGTTAACGAGCAGCCTAAAAAATTAAACGATGCCAAACAACATTATAACAAACGAATATTTAAAAAAATATGAAGGACCATAGATGGGGAGCAGTAGGTTTTGAACTCGGTCCACCTCCAACATATGTGCCACTGCCACCAATGATTCAACGACTCTACTGCGAATTCCGCCTGAAACAAACATATTTAAACTGCATTCACCATGGGACCGAGGGGAGGGCATGGTGGAACTAATTTGCATGTGGAACCAAGAGTGTACCTAGGTCGAAACTGCAGCTAGGCAGGAGATGATTTGAGAAAGATTCCTAGGGAATCTTAGGAGAATATTTTTGTAGGGAATCTTGAGGGAATCTAAAGATTCCTTAGATCTCTAGAGGTCACTTTCTCATAACAGGGTCAAGTTTATAGTTGTTTGACATGATTTCACACCATGAATCTAATGTTGATGTCAAATGTTTCATTTGAGCTTTGAATTTTTTAGTCCATGCTGGAAAATGGAGGTATAAATGTCATTTATGTAAATTTTATTGTAACTCATTTTTGTTGCCATTTAAAGAAAGAGGTCTCCCCACTTTGAGCAGGGCCTAAAAACGTAGCCCACACTGGGTGAATTCCATAATCAAATCATTTTGTACCTTTGATCTCATGGTTTCTTTTGATTTACACTTATTTTCATGTGTTTAAATTACTTGGTTACATGCTCTTTTATATGCAATTGTTTTGGATCATCTTCTATGTGTGAACTGAGTTGCATGGCCAAAATGAGGAGTTCAACCTCTTATTTATACATGTTTTCCCTATTATTAAGAGACCCGTCCCTTTGAGGAGGAGTGATATGAAATGAAGCAGATTAGTAATGCTGTGCTCATTCCCCATTCAGATCAAAACCCAATATGCTTATCATTTACTTATCAAATGCTTAAGGATTCAATAATTTTGCTTAATTAACTGATTCCCAAGAGAGTTTCTTATGTAAATGTTACAAATAATTTAACATAAAATATATGCTGCACAACAACAAAATAACAACAAAGAACATCAAAATACAATAGACAACAAGCACGTGATAAAGGGGTTTACCCCTCCTAGGCTACGTCTCCTTGGTCCAACTTCCAATGGCTTGGGCCTCCCTATTATGCTCAAATTACAATAAAATTGTGTTTACAATGCTGAGATGCTTCTCAAAGTCATCTCAATGAGTTTAGAATACCCAAAAATGGCCATCTAACCTCTTTTTTCATCCCATTTGGATAAGAACTGAAGGAGTTATGACTTCTCCTAGTTCTTCCACTATTTGTTCCACAAAATCTTCTAAATCCAACTAAAAACCACATTTCCACTCCAAAATCTATTGACAGAGCGAGAAATTCGCCGCAACGTGGGCCATTACTTATTAGTCGTATCGCAAATCGCAATCAGCGAGTGTCTGTAGGCGAAAGGTCTTGTTAACACAACAAAATGTTGCAATTGCGATATCGACGAACCCGAGGCGAACTTAAAATGTTACATATAAAATCCCACATCTGGGGTCTTATTGCTTAATGCAATAAAAAATTGGTGCCGAAACATAATCAGCAATATGGCAGAACCGTTGGGACATTAATCTACAACATTTGAATTATTCCATCCAGGAACCCAATCGCAAATTGCAATCGATGCTTTCCATCGACGGATACCAAAACCCATACCATTGTGATATCAGCGGACCCACCGGGCTATGAAATATGGTGTATAAAATATCGCGTCCTGGGACAAATCGTAATCGACATTATTGGAGTAACCCGCTCTGCGTCGGGGGCTGATTCTTTAACCCAAACCACTTACTGCTGTGATATGTGATATGCGAGGGACAATGGTGGGACGCCACTTGGCACCTCCTCATTCCCTGAAGACCTTGCCACTTTGACTTGCTCTAACTTCTGCATATGAACTCAAATTTTCGTTCACGCCATTGGATTCATAATCATAAGCTTTTCAATTTGAAGCTAAGTTTGACAAGATTTTGACACTTTGATTTTTGAGCATAATTCTGAGCACCTGATCACTCCTCCCCAGTGGACGCCTTTTGGACCCCAAAATATTTATATTTAGTTATTGAACAGATGAGGGTATTGTTCCCTCACCTTCCCCACTTCAATCCATTTGGCCTTTTATGGATGTGTTCTTTTAAGACCCACCCAAAGATAATCAATACTTCCCCTTTTTGTTGTCCTTGTCCTTTTGTTAGGTATAATATCTTGCGGAAGCATATAAAGAAATTCTAGATAAAAATCTTTAATAGATGGAATTTGAACATTCTCTCCTTGATCTTCAACCAAAGGAGGCTCATACAATCTCAAATTTTCAATATTAACAGCAGAATAGATTTGCATATATGAAGGTAAATTAAGCTTGAAAACATTATTACCAATCTTTTCCAAAATTTTAAATGGACCATAACGAATTGGTTTCAGGTTTTACCTTCACCTTGAAGAACATAGTTACTGATTAAATGAGAAAATGAACGAGTACCCATTTTTTTGAGGTAGCAAAAAATCACCCAATTTTGAAAAGTGGTGATGTAGAATACACTTTTTTTTTAACAAATTTTTGGCACTTTAAATTTTCTTATGTATCAAGTATGAACATTTTTTTAAAAACATTAGCGATTTTCGTCTTGATTTTGAAAAGTGTTGATGCAACATCAACACATTTCTTTAAAGAGTTTATTTTTGACACTTCAAATTTTTTTATGTATCAAGTATGAACCTTTTTTTAGATGTTAGTGATTTTCATCTTGATTTTGGAAAGTGTTGATACAGCATCCACCCTTTTTGTTTAGAGGGCTTATTTTTTACACTTTAAATTTTTGAATCTATTAAGTGTGGATTTTTTTTTAAATGTTTGTG
>APFE030242443.1:114066-132658 GCA_000404065.3 Pinus taeda
AAAAAAATATTAATTATAAAAATTAATTTAGTTACCTAATCAATGTTAAATAATTTAAATAGAAAAATTATTTTGAGTTTTTTGAATAGAAACTAGGGTGAATTTTTTCAAAACCAAAAGTTTAGCATATGTTTTCAAGTAAATTATAGATGAAAATTTTGGAGGGAAATATTTAAAAACAAAATTTTTGGAGGGAAAATTTTCAGTGGAAGCTTTTAGGGCAAACTTTGGAGGGAAAATTTTTGGTGAAAAATTATGGGGCGAAAACATTAGAGGGAAATTCTCAATCTCTAAGTTATATATTGTCATTGGGAGAGAGTGCATTTGTATCATTCAACATCTTCTGGTTGAAGGTCATGGATTTTTCTGATAGTGAAGTTTTTCTTTCTTTAGGATCGACATGTTCATCATGCAACAACTCCTTTTATTTTAATGAATGTAATAGGAATTATTTCACTATAAATAAAGAGACAAATTTTCCACTTGGTCTTAATCTTAAGGATGATGAGAGAAACCTTGATGAAGGGCAGCAAAAAGAATTTCCTATGAATAGAGAGTCAATTTTTCCACCTCCTCCTAATCCTAAGGATTATGAGAGCATGACAAATGAAAGGGGAAATGAAGAATTTCCTGAGTCAAAGTTTCCACATAGTCCTAATTCTAAGGATTATGAGAGCAACACTGATGAAGGGGGTGATGAAGAATTTCCCGAGTCAAAGTTTCCACTTCCTTCTAATCATAAGGATTATGAGAGCACCACTTATGAAGGGGGGGATGAATAATTTGAAAATTCAAAGCTTCCACATAGTCCTAATCCTAAGGATCATGAGAGCACCACTGATGAAGGGGGGGATGAAGATTTTGCAAAGTCAAAGCTTCCACATAGTCCTAATCCTAAGGATTATGAGAGAACCACTGATGAAGGAAGGATAAAGAATTTGTAGAGTTAAATTTTCCACTTCCTCCTAATGCTAAGGATTATGAGAGCACCAATGATGAAGGGGGGGATGAAGAATTTACAAAGTCAAAGTTTCCACATATTCCTAACCCTAAGGATTATGAGAGCAACATTAATGAAGGGGGGATGAAGAATTTTCAGAGTCAAAGTTTCGACATAGTATTATTCCTAAGGATTATGAGAGCAAGAATGATGAAGGGGGGATGAAGAATTTGCAGAGTCAAAGTTTCCACATATTCCTAATCCTAAGGATTGTGAGAGAACCACTGATGAAGAGGGGATGAAGAATTTTCAGAGTCAAAGTTTCCACATATTCCTAATCCTAAGGATTATGAGAGCACCACTAATGAAGGGGAGGGCGAGGATGAACAATTTCCAGTAAATAGAGATTCAAAGTTTCCACCTAGTCTTAATCCTAAGGATTATGAGAGCACCACTAATGTAGGGAGGATGAAGAATTTCCATGAAATAGAAATTCAAAGTTTCCACTTGTTCCTAATCCAAAGGATTATGAAACCACCACTGATGAAGGGGAGGATGAAGAATTTTGTGCAAATGATAATTTGACTATGAATAAAGAGTCATATTTTCCACTTGGTCATAATCCTAAGGATTATGAAAGCACCATTGATGAAGGGGAGGATGAAGAGTTTCTTGCAAATGATAATTTTAGAGGCACAAATGTCAATAATGCATTTTCTCTAAGTAAGTGTTTCAAAGTTAGTCGCGGTGATGATGAATTGAGTCCTCCAAAGGAGGTTTTCAAAAGCAGTGATGAAGATGTTGAATAATTTCATCTGAGCCGGGATTTAAAAATTGCAGATGTTGGTAGTGAAGAATTTCCTTCATGTGAGGATGGTAATGAATATTTTCCAAGCAATGATGGTGATGAATTTTCTAACTATCTTCATCAGTATAATGTTCCTCATATAGATGATTAAAATGCTTCTGCAGATAATAATGAAATGAGGGAGACGTTGCAAGCAAATATTGTATCTAGGAGTAGGAGTAGGCCTTTTCATATCATTCCAAAATATTCCAGTTATACAAGGGTTAGGACAAAATATCTTACAAGTATAAGTTCTATCGATGATCTGATTTCAAGTGAATGTTATCGAAAGGATTGCTTGAAATGTATGGATTTCAAGTTTTCTTTGGAGCAAAGGAAGAAATGTTTGTCAATGAATAAAAGCATGCAAAATTTGTTTTTAGTGGGTTGCATGCAATCTACATTGGCAGGTTATGATTATCACATTGGGAATGTATTGATCTGTAGAAATACTTTCAAAATGTTGCATTCACTTTGTAATTTTCATTTGTCAAGAATCCAAGAAAGACTGGAAAAAGACCCTACATATTATTTAGAAGTACGTTATAAAATAGAGGTTGGACCATAAAATATTACTGCACTGTCATGGATGAAATACTTCTTTTCAAATCATGGAGAGTGTATGCCAAATAAAGACACAATACATATTCCAGATAATTTCTCAAGATGCGAAATCTACAACTTATATAGAGAATATGGAGAAGGTGCTGAAGGAAATGGTAATTTTATTACATATTTGTATTTTACAAGGATATGGAGGAACAAATTCAACAATGCTCATATTCCTAAGAAGACAAGGATGGGGATTTGTAGTACATTTGCTTCTCTTAAATCAAAAAGAGATAAATTTCAAGGGGAAGAAAGAGGTGTGCATTCATAACATGATTTTTAAAAATTGGATAGTTATCAACTATGAAAATATATTTATTAATATATTTCTTTTATTTTATGTGCAGATTCTATTGTCAAAGCACTTCAAGAGCATCCCAATCAACAAATAATTGAAAGAAAAAATTGTATAAACATCGAAAAAAGTGTTATGATAATCCAAATAAATATTTGGGTTTGATAATTGATGGTATGAAACAAAAGAAAACACTTCTGCCATATTTTGTCCACACATCAAAATGTTTACATGAAGAAAAATTTATTCAATTTCACTTGGTTCGCTGTATGGTCTTTAATGGGAAGATGTTGCCAAGGGTTTACTTCACAGCTCCAAAAATTCATAATGATGCAAATATTACTTTAACTATAATCCATGATGTGCTTTCTCATTGGTATGGTATTCTTCCTGAAGTTTTGTATCTGCAATTGGACAATACAAGCCGTGAAAATAAAAATCAAGTTCTTTTTGGATATCTAAACATGCTTTTTCAATTGGGAATTTTTAAAAAGGTAAAGGTTGGTTTCCTTCTTGTTGGGCACACTCATGACCATATTGATCAGATATTTAGTCGTTTTTCAGTAACATTGAGCAGGAATAATGTTTGGAGCCTTCCATCATTAATTGAATGTATTAATAAAGCATATATTCTAGAGCCTCTTTTTCATGTGATGGAAGAAACTATTGGCATTCGAAGGTTTATTTTGGGATCGCATGGTGAGGAGAAATGCATTGAAAAACTTAATAACATTAGCTTCCAACATCAATTTCGTATCAAAAAAATTGATGGCAAAACACTTATATGGGTCAAGAAGTATTCAACTGTTTCAAAATGGGGGTCGTCATCAGGTTTAGCATTTTTGAATTTCATTCCAGCTCATCCAATATTTGCATCAAAGATAATATTATTACAATCAGTTGCTAAACTCAATAATGCACAAAGCCATAAGAGAGAGATAAATTATTTTGAATGTCTCGAAGAAATAAAAAAATATATTAGAGATACATATGAATACTTTGATGTTGCTGATTCAATTTGGTGGGAGTCTTTTTTCAATGATCAAAGTGATATCATCTCAATATCAGGAAATGAATATACACTTTTGAATATTCCATTTATTTGGCCTAAAAATATGCCAAATGAATAGGAGGAAAGACACATTTTTGAACAACAACAATCTGAGGGCATTATTAATTCTCAACAGGAATAGGAAAGCGAAATCTATATTAGTTTTATAAGATCGTGTGCACAACGTGAAGCCATGGAAGACCTTTACAGGGGTTTTGTGCAGGATGTTAAGGAGGGTTGCATGATAGCAGTATTAGCAGATGGAGATCCACTTGTCTATCCATTTTGGCTTGTGAAGGTTATAAAAGTCATTAAATAAAATGAAGATATTACAACTATTGAGGTACAATGGTATGCCACAAATAACCACCCATTCAATGGTGTGTACAAGCCAGAGATGGTAGTTGATAAGCAAATTCGCAGAAAGAGAAAAAGAAAGGGTACAAATATAAATCGTCGCGACATAGACCTAATAAAATTGGAGGATGTTAACATACTTATCTATGACTTATTTATAGCAAAGAGAGGAACTATTTGCTTCAAGACCATAGATATTTTGAAGAAGTTGCTACTAGAAGGAACAATGTTGAGATGGGAGTCTACTAAACCTAGTCATAGATCTAGAAGACTTTTGAAACCTAAAATGGTGGGCATGCATGTTGACTCAGATGAGGCTCTAGTTGATGAAAGAGAAGAATATGGTCATCTTTATCTGCATCCAATCATTCATATGAAGATGTAGATTTTGATGGTGTGGCATATCCTATGGATGATTTCAAATAAATGTCTAAGACATTTTATGTAAATGATATTTGCATGCTAACTTGAAATAAATATTTTGACTTCCATATGATCTTACATGAAGTTATGAGTCATTTCTATGTTTGTTGGATTTAATGTTTTAATTAAAAGAAATTCATGTCTTTAGAGATGTTTGCATGGTAACTTGAAATAAATATTTTTGACTTCCATATGATCTTACATCAAGTTATGGGTCATTTCTATGTTTTTTGGATTATATGCTTTAACGTATGTGATATTCAATCTACGAAAGTTGATATTTTGATTAAAAGAAAATAAATATTAGAAATTAAAGTTGTTTTTTAAAATTATACAGTGATATTGCCATGATATTATTTATTGTTATCATTTGGTGTAAGATAGTTTTAAAATTGTTGAAATTTTCATGCCTCATTAAAAAGAATACTTCATTTTGATGGTTGATTTTTAGGGTTTTCTTGCAATAGGATAAGTTGTCTTAGGCTAAAATTTGAAAAGAGCTATAGTTTCAGCCTTTGAAATAAAAAATTACTCTTGGAATAATGAATTCTTCATTTACTTGTTCATTTTAAAAAATTGTTTTAGTCGTATAATTTGTCCATAATTTCATGGTTGAAATGTGTTACAAACTAAAGGTTTTTAATTATAAGGTTGAAAATTTGTCAAAAGGTTAAGGTGTTTCTGAATTATGATATTTTATCTTTAATGGTATGGTTGAAAACAATTACAATTTCAAGGTTTTTTATAGTCAAGATATTTTATCTTTAACAACATGGTTTGAAATAGTTGGAATTATCATGATTCGAGATGCGATATTTTATCTTTAACATCATGTCTAAGAATTATTGGAATTTTACAGTTTTTCAAAGTCTGGATATTTTATCTTTAACTCCATTGCTAAAAAATGTCCAAATTGTAACCCAATTTATTTTTTGTTATTCCAGAATAAACAGTTTTTTAAGGGTGTTTTTTCATCCATTTTTCAAAATAAAAATGGTTTTCATTTCCATTTGAAAACAATGTTGAAAATTTACCCTAAAAAAAAGGTAATAGTTCCCGTTTGATCGGTAACTATGTTGTTTTCCTTTTGATTTGCTGAGATGATAATTTTGTTGTTGAGATCCTTATTACCGTTATGTTGAAGGATACTTGTAAGCCACATCATGTGAATATATATTAGCTTTTCGTGCTGAAGGAGGGTCCATTTGAGTGAGACTTACTATAGGAGAACATCTCATAGAGAGACATGCCACTCTAGTTGAGGGAATTTATTCTTGTAATGACAATTAGTGTAATATGTACTCATCATCATATTGCAGAATTTAATGCAGCGACCTCCTCATTCTTGACACTAGGCCCAGATACGTAACCCACACTAGTTGAACTCTATTATCAATGTGTGTGTATTTTTTTATTTGATGGCTGTCATTATGTTTCCTTTTCCTTAAAACATGCACATGTGGTTTTTCATACTCTTTCACATGAAATTCTACTCACATTGTAGTAGTAAAATATCTTGGTTAATTTTGGTAGCTAAAGAAACCCAGATCAGTTCTTCTATTCAAATTTAACTCTCTGCCAAATTGAAACAACTAGCTATGAAATTTTCCATGTCCTTCTTTAATCCAGGCCAAAAGTATTGTTTCTTGGCCGCTGTAATAGTCTTATGATATCTTGAGTGTCCTACATAACAACCCTATGCATCTCCTTCAGAATCAATTCTTTCACCTCCTCCATGTTTGGAACATATATATGACCTTCATAAAGAATAGATTCATGTTTCCAAGTTCATAAGTCAAATATTTTGGTTGTTTCTCTTCCTACAATAAATTATTCTTGATGGCCAAGTATTTCTAATCCAAAGTCACAACTTCTTTAATTATTGATATTATATCTACCTTACATATACTCATTGCTAAAGCATGGATAAAATGCATTCTTCAACTAAGATCATCTGCCACCTTGTTCTCCTTACCTTTAATATACTTGATCTTGAAATCATATTCAACTAACAACTAGAGCCATCTGATTTTCTAAGCATTTAGATTCATCTGTTCAAACAAATGCCACAAAATATAATTATATATTTTTAACTCAAATTTCCGTCCCATCAGATAATGTCTCCACATCTTAAAAGTATGAATGATATCTTCTAATTCTAAATCATGAGAAACATATTTTTTATGATGAGCTTTCAACTTCCGAGACTCGTAGAAAACCACATGTCCATTCTGCATAAGTAGTCCACCTAAACCTTCTTAGAATGTAACAATTCATTCTATAAAATCCTCATTTATATTTTTTATCTTTAAATTAGACTTGTTTTTAACAAAGTCTTTAAGTGTTGAAATGCTTCCTCACACTCCAAGGTCGAGTCAAATTCAACACCATCCATCTACAACAAAGTAGTGGGATGGGAAAGATTAGAAATAATTCAATAAATCTTCTGTAATAGCCAGATAGGCCCATAAAATACCTAACTTATGTAACATTTTTTGGCACTGGCCATTCTTTGATTGCCTTAATCTTTTCTGGATCTACAACTATCCGTCCTCTAAAATGATATCACCTAAATAATGAATTTTTTTATGATAGAAAGAATGCTTACTAATCTTAGAATATAGTTGATTTTATCAGAGAACTTTATAAAACTAACTTCACATGCTTCACATGCTTCTCATTCTCCTCTTCTAATTTAAAATATACCAATATATCATCTAGAAAAACAATAAGAACTTATCGAAATATTATCGGAAGACATTGTCAATCCAAATTGCGCCATCATGACAGGTATCTAAATTAGTTAATCCAAATTGTGCCACCATGAACTCATAATGTCTGTAACAATTTTGAAAAGTTGTTTTACTAATATCTTCCTTCTTAATTCACAATTGGTGATATCCCGACCTCAAGTCAATCTTTGAAAACACCTCAAACCCTTGAAGTTGATCAAATAGATAGTCTATCCTCGAAAATGGATATTTATTCTTGATATTCATTTTATTTAATTGTTGAAAGTCCACATATAAGCACAAGGTTCCATCTTTTTTCTTAAAAAAGGACTAGAGCACCCCATGGTGATACACTCGGCATAATGGACCCTTCCTTTAACAACTCCTCCAGCTATATCTGCATTTCTATGAGCTCTAGAGTGTTAATTCTGTAAGGTGTCTTAAACACTGAGGTAGCTCTAGGCATCAAATCAATTGAAAAATATATATCCTTTCTTGAACGTATCCCAAGGATTTCCATAAATACATCAACATATTCTCTTAAAACTAGATAATCTTCAAATTTGGCTTGTTGATTCCTATTGGGCTCATCCAGTTGAATTTCCAAAACCTGACAACCCATTTTAAAATTCTTTCTTAATTTCAAGTCTAATATCTCTCAAATAGATATCAATCTAGTAATTCCCTAGACCTGCCTTAGTTGACCTTCATTATCAACATGAGTAAAATATTTATTATAGAAATCTAGAACTACGTGATGTTTATCCAACCAGTCCATACCGATCAAGCAATCAGATGTTTCTAAGGAAAATATATTAAGATCAACATTAGTACTTAATCCATTGAAATGAATTTGGATTTCCTTCACTAGTTCCATATTTGTTCTCTTAACTCCTGTAGCTAATTGAATTAGCCATGCCTCTCGATGCTTACACTTTTCTAATTTAAATTTCTCTACTAATATCATATCAACATAATTATGATTGGATCTGGAATAAATCAAATTATTAATATGATGATTATGCATCCTACCTTTGATCTCAATCATATGTACCTGATGTTCAACCTGCCTACTGATGAGCCCAAAAAATGGATAATTATATGGGCTCATTCAGCCTCCTAATTTGACTTAATCCACCATTCTCATTAGTTTATTGCATGTTTTTTATTATATTTATGCTAATATAGTGAATTGGGTTATTCATTATGCCAACAAGTCTAATGTGTGCTTTGTGTAGTCTTTTTGGTCAATTTGGAGACAAAATCTAAGGTTTAAATGAGCACTTGGCAACCAAATTCGTGGAGAGGATTTTTAGGAAGGTGTCCCCTTTATCTATGGGCCCTTACCTCGAATTCTCCACCATCAGCTTGGAGTTCAAGGGCCACCAAATCAATTATCATAAGGGCAGCCAAACAAGTCAAGTAGGACTGCTGTTAACTGCAAGTTTTGGGCAGCCGAGTCCCTAAAGTTAGGAGGACTATTGGGGTCCCAATTTGTATAAATCGAAGGTTCAGGGCCCTTTGGTTAGCAGTAGTTCGTCCTTTTGTAGGTAGAAGTTAGCTAGTTTGTAGTTCGTTTTAGTCAGTGATTAGCTTTGCATTTCAGCAACTTTTCAGCTTCCCTTGTGGACAGTTTTTGATGTAACTCTTCTTTTCTTGCTCAATAAAGATGAATCCAGATTTGCACCAGCTCTAAATCTCTCTTAGGAGGTTGTAGCTCTTGGGGTTGGGCCCACGTCAAGTGCATAGTACCTCCTTTATTTACCTTTATGTGTTTTTGTTGCATTCTTTATAATGAAATCTGCTATTTAGATTTAAATCTTGCTTTGTTATTTAGATTGCTTTTGATGATTAAAAAGGATTTTTAGGTTCATATTGAGTTGATAGGTTATTAACAGGGAATAGCTTCAGAAAAAGGCCATCGAGCACATCTAATTTCACCTCTCCCTCAGTGGGATCAGGAGCTGGGATCAAGGTGACCTTGCTGCCAACAAAAACACAGTGTTTGCTTCGCCATGCAATCATTAGTGTTCGATTTTTATTTGCAGAAGTTGGTTACATGTTCAGAGTCTTGATTTCTTAGTTTGCATAGCATTTCACATTATTTTGTTGCAAATAAACTACTGTTCATTTTCCTTGCTGTTATTTAGGTCAAATTAGGTCAAGATAGCTAGATCTTGGGTTTGCATAGTCTTTGTTTGGTCAGTTTTAGAAAATTGTGTGCAGATCACCTATATTACCTCTCTATCTACCTTTCCTCCATCAGATAATCTGCTCCAACCCTTAATCCATGATTCCTACCCTTCATTTGCCATACTTTTCCCACCTTGCCCTAATTTCTACATTCTTGTGCATCATCGCTTCTTCCATCCTTGAACCAAATCCAATTGCTCCTTAGCCTCATGCACCAGGTTCGAAACCTCGTAACATCATTATCCAACCTCCATTTCCACTTTCCCACCATTTTTCCTCCATCAACCCTCCAAAATCAACTTTTTGGAACATCTTGTAGAAAATTACAGAACATCCTGTAGAAATTCCATAACATCCTCTAGAACCCCTGCAGGCTTCCTGTAGAAGCTCACGAATGAGGTTTCTTGGTAGCCAAACTCTGTGAAACTCTCTGGAAGGGTGTTAGGGACCCCGTAGGCCCTTTTCAAACCTTCCCAACCTTATGCAAGCATTTCCTCTCGTTAATCCACCTTTGCACAGTCAAAAGCCAGTTAAAAGCACATGCATGATAATTCTAACAACTTATGCAAACATACAAAAAGATTTATTTATTTATTTTTTTCAGTTTATGCTATAAAAGTAGCTTAGACACATGCATTTTACCTTCCTAGAAGTTAATGACATCTCTTTCAGTAGCTTACATCCTCTTTCTTGCATCAGTAGGGCTAGCAGGTAAAATTAGGGTTTGCTAGGGTTTACATTTCCTTTCAACTTTCCAGTTTCTTTTTGCAAGTAGATTAGCCTTCTTTGATTTAGCTTTCGTCCATCAGTTAAAAGGCTTCTTCTGAGAGCTCATAGAAGTTGGCTTAAGCTCCTAGTGGACTTGTGCCAGCTGATCAAGTGACAGCCGCGACAAGAGCTAGTACTTGTGCATACAGCACCATTGCTTCCAAGTTTGTTATGAACTACCGAGTTGATAAATTAAAGAAGGGAGTTCCAAGAGTTGTAGCATTATTGGTGCAATACTGGGGCTCACCACTCTTTTTGGCGCCGTTGTCGGGGAAGTGTCAGAGTATTGGTGATTGCTGCTTTTCTTCTATTTTCTACTACAACCTTCTGCTAAGTAGTTTATTTCATTTCCATTGTGCAATTTCATTTCCGCAAAAATAGATTAGACATTTCCTGCTTTCATTTCATTTCAGCAAGTGTAGATTAGATATTTCCCAATTTCATAGATTAGCATTTCAATTTCGCAATTTCAATTCTGCAAGCGTAGATTAGCATTTCAATTTCGCAATTTCCATTCTGCAAGCGTAGCTTAGCATTTCATTCCTGCAATCTCATTTGAGCAAAATAGATTAGTCATTTCCTTCTTTCATTTCAATTCCACATTTTCATTTCAGCAAGATAGTTAGTTGCAGCTCAATCCATTTTAGTTTTGCAGGTACAAGCAGAAAAAAACAAAAAAATCAACCAAAAAGATTTCCTTTCATGCCTTGTAGGAGTAGAGATAATTCAAAAAAATGATTGCACAACACCCCCACTACTTCACACAACCAACCTTCTTTCTTCTTCGATGGTTGTGAGTAAAGAACCCTTAGGTGGACAACAAGACATATTTGAAGAACCTCAAGGGAAGAAGAAGAAGGAAACAATCCTCTTAAGAAAATGGCTACAAGCAAAAATGTTGAGAGCAGTAACTTATCCAAAAATGAATTTGCAAATCAGATGGAAGATTTCAAGAGCGAGGTGAGGCAGTTTCTTACCATGCAACTGGATACCTTGCAGATCCAAAGGAAGCAAGAGGAAGCCAAGAGGGCTTTGGCCATCTTTTGTCCCAGGTGCACTAGAAAGCATCCTAGGAATGAATGTCCATTGCACTCCACAGAAGTGTGTTTCTTCTGTGAAGAATACCATCCTACGAATCAGTGCCCTTCCTTGCTTGGACTTAAAGCTACATATCAGAGAGCCAAAGGAGCCACTGAATCACTCTATTATATGAACCAAAGGAGGCCATATGGACCCATACATTACCAGCAGGAACTGCAAGGGACATTCGAGACTTATTACGACCCCTATCAAGCCAATTTCATGCCTTTTTGGGGTCCCCCTGCTCATCCTTCCTGGTTCACACCTCCTCATTCCTTCACACATCCATATTATGCCCAACCAACTGCTCATTCGTTTCACTCCTATGCTCAGCCACAACCTCAGTGGAATGCACCTCATCAGGGGTGGAGGCCCCAGTACAACTCTCCTCCCGCTCATTTTCCTTCACCACCTGCCCAACCACAACCCCATCCACATCCATCTCAAACATACACCCCCACTCAACTACCCGTACCACCATTCCCAAAACCATACAATGGAGTAGCTCAACCCAATTGCAAAGCTGAGGCACAACATGTCCAAATGACTCCTCTTGAGCTCAACGATCTTCACCAAAGCTCAGGAAAAGTGTTGCAAAACATAGATTATATTGACAACATTGAAGGACCAGAGGCAAAAGAAGATTCAAAAGAAAAGATCAAAGAACCATGGGTTGCACTTGATGAAGAGAAGAGATCAGAATCAGAGATCGAGAAAGCTCCCTCATGGTTACCATCAAATCCTCCATGTATTCAAGAGAAAGATCAGCAAAAAGAGGAAGATGAGAAAGTCATGGTAGAAGGCGACATGCAACATGATCCAGATCAGCAAAAGGACCAAGGATATCAAAGCTACATTGAGATATGGTTTCAGATGGTCACTAAGTTGCAGCAGTACTCTCTTCCTCATCTATGCTCGATCCCTTCAAATTCAAATCATTTGTTCTTTAAAATCTGGATACTTGTTAAAGCATGCATTTCGAGCCTCCACATCATTTTGTCTCTAATCGCGATGTGCACATGGCTCCATTGGAAGTATTCTTATACTTGAGAACAATTTTGTTTTTCAAGTAGGGTAGGGTAGCAAAAAAAAAAAAAAATGAAAAAATGGAAATAAGAGGAAAAATCTAAGGTGAAAACCTCATCGGAGGCACCTTAGATTGGCTCATTGATTGAAAACCTCCATGAAGCGGTCAATGGATTGGAAAAAAAAAAAAAAGAGAAAAAAAAAAAAGAAGATCCCTGGGGAAAACCTCCCTTGGAGGCGCCCAAGGCAGGCAATTAGGGTGAAAACCTCCATGAGGCGCCCTAGTTGTTTTTAACAAAAAAAAGGGAAAAAAAAAGAAAAAAGAAAAAGATAAATCAGGACTAATCTCTGTAAAAAATTGCAGGCTGCAGTGAATACTTTGCAGAAAAAAGGGGTGCGCAAAACAAGGAAAAGAGTTTGTACCAGGCTCAAGGACACCCCCTCCATGGCCACTCACCTCTCCTAGGATTTGGTCACATTCGGGTTGATATTGGGCCTTCTAAAGGAAGTACTAGGCTTTCTACAGGAAGCTATAGGCGTTTCTACAGGAAGTTATGTATTTCTACAAGAAACATCCTGTAGAACCTTCAAACGAGCCAGATTCGATTTTGGAAGGGAATCTAAAGCTTTGAATCTATTAGTTATACCTGCAAGCATCCATGTTTTCATTCCTCACCCTTTTCCATCATTTTTTCCACCTCATTGCGCTTCTTTTATGAAAACTGTGTTTTCTACAGGAAGTTCCTGTAGAAATTACAAGAAGATAAAAATGGATTGCAAAAGGGTAGTTTGGAGAACATGATAGCTTCCTCAAGGGTTCAAAAGTCCTGTAATTTTTAGACTCCTCCTCCATCATATCCATGCCTACATCACAGCCCAAGCTCAGTTTTTTTACCATGCAAAAACTTGCAGAATGCTTTGAAGAAAAAAATACATAGAACAGAATTTGTTTTTTTCATAATTTGAAAACCATGCATCTATTTACAAAACCGTTTTACAGGGAGTTGTATAGGGATAATGGCAACATGCCCAAGCAATTTCAGTCGATTCTGGTGCACGGTTTCCAAGAAAGAAGCCTCCGTCACCTTCAACCATTTTTGCATTTTCTCCATATCCGTGCATCTGTTTCAAAACCTGTTTCATGGGAGGTGCATATGGGTGATAGTAACATATCCAAGCAGTTTTAGCCAATTCCGATGACAGTTTCCGAGAAATTGATCTCTGTAATCTTCAACCATTTCCCATTTTCCTCGAAATTCGTGCATCCATTGATCGCAATTTTGCTATGGGAGGTGTATAATGATAATAGGAACATGTTCAGCAAGCTTCATATTGATCTGATCTATTGTTCATGAGCAATGGTGAAAACAAGTATCGGTCCTGTGAAAATTCAGCAGCAGTAGCTTGAGGGTGCAGATCTGAGCGTAAAGCCAGCTCCTGCAGCATGGATCCGGCCAGAGGATACATGCGCAAGAAAAAATAGCCATGAATCAGCCATCAAGCCATCATGCAACCATAAAAACCAGTGCATGCAGTAAATGGAAGGCCACAGCACCTCACAGCAACCATTCGACTCCCAGGTATGTGACTAAAACTCGTTCCTCTATTGCATAAATCTAATTTAAAAACTGCATGAACAAATGAAGTGATGGGATTAAGCCGATAGTTCCTTGTGAATTCTCTAGCAATCAGCCAGGAATCATGCAGTGTACGTGTTAGACAACTCACGTGAAATTAAAAAAAGTAGGTAGTGGTAGACGTGTTGAACTCCAGCGCACAGGACATCAAATGATTAACAGATAGAAGAGAACATACAGTTCATAACATCACTGCAGTTTGAATAAAGACAACACACATTTTTGTCACCTCACCACAAGTCATGCAGCAATTAAAGAATGCTCAGCTGAAACTCACAAACTGTTGCTCATTTGCACTTGCCACATCCTCAACTGAAGTTTGCACAAAATGATTAACTAGTCATCCTCCACTAGTTTCTCTACCTGTCTTCGAGATTCTGTTACGTATCAGGCTCGCGCAGAGGTGCAGGGGCGCTCTACAGGAATTTCTACAGGAAGTCTTCTACAGGAAATGCAGAAAACAACCATGCAGAAAGAAAACCTGGGATTTTCAGCGAATTTCAAGCTCCAAATGAGGTAGGATTGGGGAAACTTTGTTGTGCATGATTTGTTGGTGCAAAATGGTGAATTGAAAATGGCATTAAATTGAAAAATGAGAGTAAAAAATCTGCATGTGCATTGAGAACAGTGAAAGTCTGCCTGCATAATTCACTGAGTTTACCCATTTTTTTCCTCTGCATCCAAAATCTCTTCATCAATTTTAAAAAAGAAAATAAAAATTCCCTTGCAAGGAAGACATGCAGCAGGCCAACCTGTGTGTGGAAAAACCGAATTTACATATCTATCAATGTGTGAGAAAACCAGTGTCCTTATGCTCTGATCTGTGAAAATTTTCTTTCATAAATAGACAGACCAATTCGAGGTGACAACAGTTTTAACACAAGGGAATTACTGCCATTTGATGTTGTAAAGAGTATATGAAAAATTCCTTCTTGGGTTTAAAAAAAGACCGAATTCAGTTGTCCTCTATTTCAGTGATTGACTGTGTTTTTCCACTTGAGCATTTTCTCTTTTTTTGGTTAAAACGTAAACTCAACACCATGACAACTGAAGAAATTGAGAAGAATATTGATGAGGGAGCACAAGACATTTAAACAGAGGAAGAACAGAAGGAAAAAAGAGGAATTTGACATGACCGTTGAGCATGAGAAAGAAAAGGAGACAACAGCAAAAACATAGAGGGCGAAAAAGGAAAAAGGGCTGGATAAAAGGCCAAGAAAGCTCAAATGGGAGTTGTCACAACCAAGGCAACCACACCACAATTAAAAGGCAAGACAACTCCAGCCAAGCAGACTGAAACAATGAAGCAGTTTCTACAAGAAGACAGAAAACAGTCAACACAGGACTTTCTACAGGAAGTCTAGAAACAGAGGAACAAAAAGGGAAAATCGCCTGAGATTTTGACCAGGGAGGCAGCAGCCATGCTTGCCACCATTAGCACACCTCCAAGACCAAAAAGGAAGGGAAAGAGGCAAACCTCCATGTACTTTAAAGTGAAAAAGGAGCACACAGATAAAAGTGCGTAGAACCAAACCACTGTCAAAGGAGCAAACTGTCATTAAGGACACAAAAGCTAAACAAAAGGAGGAGCCTCCTTCAAAGATATCCATCAGCTATGAACAGGGAAGCCCAAAGACATCCACCTAGAGAGAAAGAATGAAAATGTTGGACACAAAGGCCTCTCTACAAGATGTTGAGACAGTTCTACAAGAAGCTGAGAATTCTCTAGGAAAAAAAGCACAGACAGTGGGAAGCAGTAGGAAGAAAATCATGGTTTCATGACTGAGAAGAGGACATCACTTCAGAATCTTGGCATGATAGGGAGGCCACTAGGGCCATCAAAGAGGAGGAGATAGATTAGTTGCTCAGAGGATTAGCAACACTTTCAGTAGGGGGTGATGATGAGCCCCAAAAATGGATAATTATATGGGCTCATTCAGCCTCCTAATTCGACTTAATCCACCATTCTCATTAGTTTATTGCATGTTTTTTATTATATTTATGCTAATAGAGTGAATTGGGTTAGTCATTATGCCAACAAGTCTAATGTGTACTTTGTGTAGTCTTTTTGGTCAATTTGGAGACAAAATCAAAGGTTTAAATGAGCACTTGGCAGCCAAATTCGTGGAGAGGATTGTAAGGAAGGTGTCCCCTTCATTTATGGGCCCTTACCTCGAATTCTCCACCATCAGCTCAGAGTTCAAGGGCCACCAAATCAATTATCACAAGGACAGCCAAGCAAGTCAAGTGAGACTGCTGTTAACTGCATGTTTTGGGTAGCCGAGTCCCTAAAGTTTAGGAGGACTATTGGGGTCCTCAATTTGTATAAATAAGAAGGATTAGGGCCTCATTTGGGTTAGCCAGTAGTTAGTCACTTTGTAGGCATAAGTTAGCTAGTTTGTAGTTCGATTTTCGTGAGTAGATTAGCTTTGCATTTCAGCACCTTTTCAAGCTTTCCCTTATGGACAGTTTTTGATGTAACTATTCTTTTCTTGCTCAATAAAGATGAATCCAGCTTTGCACCAGCTCTAAATCTCTCTTAGGAGACTGTAGCTCTTGGGGTTGGGCCCATGTCAAGTGCATAGTACCTCCTTTGTTTACCTTTATGTGTTTTTGCTGCATTCTTAGAATGAAATCTGCTATTTAGATTTAAATCTTGCTTTGTTATTTAGATTGCTTTTGATGATTAAAAAGGATTTTTAGGTTCAGATTGAGTTGATAGGTTATTAAGAGGGAAGAGCTTCAGAAAAAGGCCATCAAGCACCTCTGGTTTCACCTCTCCCTCAGTGGGATCAGGTGCTGGGATCAAGGTGACCTTGCTGCCAACAAAAACACAGTCTTTGCTTCGCCATGCAATCATTAGTGTTCGATTTTTATTTGCAGAAGTTGGTTACATGTTCAAAGTCTTGATTGCTTAGTTTGCATAGTATTTCACATTATTTTTTTGCAAATAAACTACTGTTCATTTTCCTTGCTGTTATTTAGGTCAAATTAGGTCAAGATAGCTAGATCTTGGGTTTGCATAGTCTTTGTTTGGTCAGTTTCAGAAAATTGTGTGCAGATCACCTGTATTACCTCTCTATCTACCTTTCCTCCATCAGATAATCTGCTCCAACCCTTAATCCATGATTCCTACCCTTCATTTGCCATACTTTTCCCACCTTGCCCTAATTTCTACATTCTTGTGCATTATCGCTTCCTCCATCCTTGAACCAAATCCAATAGCACTTAGCCTCATGTGCCAAGTCGTAAACCCATTAAAATCATTATCCAACCTCCATTTCCACTTTCCCACCATTTTTCCTCCATCAACTCTTCAAAAGCCACTTTTCGGAACATTTTGTAGAAAATTACAGAACATCCTGTAGAAATTCCATAACATCTTGTAGAACCCCTGTAGACTTCCTGTAGAAGCTCACAAATGAGGTTTCTTGGTAACCAAACTCTGTGAAACTCTCTGGAAGGGTGGTAGGGACCCCTTAGGCCCTCTTTGAACCTTCCCAACCTTCTGCAAGCATTTCCTCTCGCTAATCCACCTTTGCACAGTCAAAAGCCAGTTAAAAGCACATGCATGATAGTTCTAACAACTTATTCAAAAATACAAAAAAATGTTTTTTTTTTCATATGTTGCTATAGAAGTAGCTTAGACACATGGATTTTGCCTTCTTATAAGCCAATGGCATCTCTTTCAGTAGCTTTCATCCTCTTTCTTGCATGAGTAGGGCTAGCTGGTAAAATTAGGGTTTGCAAGGGTTTACATTTCCTTTCAACTTTCCAGTTTATTTTTGCAAGTAGATTAGCCTTCTTTGATTTAGCTTTCATCCATCAATTAAAAAGCTTCTTCTAAGAGCTCATAGAAGTTGGCTTAAGCTCCTAGTGGACTTGTGCCAGCTGATCAAGTGACAGCCGCGGTAAGAGCTAGTACTTGTTCATACAGCACTGTCACTTCCATGTTTGTTATGAACTACCGAGTTGATAAAATTAAAGAAGGGAGTTCCAGGAGTTGCAGCATTATTGTTGCAATACTGGGGCTCACCACTCCTTTTTGTGTCATTGCCGGGGAAGCGTCAGAGTATTGGTGATTGCTGCTTTTCCTCTATTTTCTACTACAACCTTCTGCTAAGTAGTTTATTTCATTTCCATTCTGCAATTTCATTTCCGCAAAAGTAGATTAGACATTTCCTTCTTTCATTTCATTTCAGCAAGTGTAGATTAGATATTTCCCGCTTTCATATATTAACATTTTAATTCCGCAATTTCAATTCTACAAGCGTAGATTAGCATTTCAATTTCGCAATTTCCATTTTGCAAGCGTAGCTTAGCATTTCATTCCTGCAATTTCATTTGAGAAAAATAGATTAGTCCTTTCCTTATTTCATTTTAATTCCACATTTTCATTTCAGCAAGATAGTTAGTTGCAGTTCAATCTATTTTAGTTTTGCAGGTACAAGCAGAAAAAAGCAAAAAAATCAACCAAAAAGATTTCCTTTCATGTCTTGTAGGAGTAGAGATAATTCAAAAAAATGATTGTACAACACCCCCACTGCTTCACAGAGCCAACCTTCTCTCTTCTTCGATGGCTGTGAGTAAAGAAATCTTAGGTGGACAACAATACATATTTGAAGAACCTCAAG